>JXSR01S056180.1:46622-69231 GCA_000969725.1 Ophiothrix spiculata | reverse complement strand
AATATATGTATGAGGATACTCTGATGGATTTTATAATGTGTTATATTGAAACAAGCAATGACGGGCATATCTGAGAACTTGCTGGGTGAGTCGGACTTACTAATGTTTATAAATAAACTGGCTAAGTTTCCTACACCCCCAAAAATAATGCAGGTTAGCCTTCTTTTTCAGTAAATTTAGTATTAATACTAAACCCATCCTGATCTATGCATGGATGCTAATGACTGATAAACGAGCAAAAGCGCTTAGCGTTGTCTACAACAATTTACTTTATCATTATAACTCATGCGGTACATTTTGTCATAGTCTGTTCTAAGCGAATTGTGCGACAAGAATAAAAGATTTTATTTTAAAAAAATCGAAAAGAACGAAATCTAAACCTCTTTTTCATATTTCTTATTTGCTTTTGTCTTAAATAATTCTAAATATTACGATTCAAAATTTGCAAAAGATTCAATAAAATGTCAAAGAAATCCACTGTGAACAAGCAATGTTCACTTGATTAAAAAACCAAATAGAATAAACCAATTTGATTAACTATATAAATATGAACGCAAATATAGTAATCCTAACCAGTAATTCAGTAATACTAAAACTTAAGTGCGATGTGCATATTACGTCAGGCGTGAGCAGAATGGCTTTACATATAAGTTCCAAATGACAGTAGAATTAATAGAGATAATGAAAAATAAAAAAAAAATTCTTTTACAACAATTTCAATAAACAAAGATACCATATTTTTGTATATATTTTTTTCTATTCAACACCTTGTGCAATGTTCCATAGAGTGGTTTGAGTATTAATTCTGTATATACATGTACAAGGTGATTTGAAATGAGAAATGTCATTGATGCGTTACAAGGTAATTTTATTTCATAATGTATAATTCGCAACGTGCTCTACTTACGCGCCTTTTAAAAAACAAGAAAGCATCAATATTTATAATCAACTTGGTTAAAAGTTAGAAGTGATAGGTTTAAAAAAGCAAGTAATAGGGCAACATCTTCATGTCATGCATTGTAGTCAATTTAATCTTCAATTTTAAATTGTGTATATTGTATATTTTATAATAACTTTGCTCAACTTTTGATTTTTCTTTTTCAAATTGTACAAAAGTTTGATTGCCGCATGTGTGTTAAGATGACACTGGTACATTTTAATAAACAGCGCTTAATAGAACAAATTCCATAAAGAGACTTAAAGACGAAAATAAAGATCCTACCTTCATTATGAGATTCTGTTATAATCCGTTATCAATTGCAAACAAAAACCAAACTTGACAAATAAATAGACTCATCCATCAACACACGTTAACATATCCATGAGGTAAATTCGTTCCTTTGCGTGCATGTAAAATACAATACACTAACAACATGAACAATGAGAATAGATATATCTCGAGAAATATAAGAGCGAAATGATGAGCTGATGGCTTGCGAACTAAATTGTAATATCGTTGCAGCGCCACATATCAGGCTGCTTGCTCAGAGCACGCCGCATACATGTACAAAATAAGGATTGTACGAAATCACATGTATATTTTGAGAGAAAAAGTGAATTTATCATATTTTAAAGCAAAGAAAAAATTAAATGACCCAAACTTTCTTGAACAACAGTCTCGAAAAAATAGCATCTTTAAATTTTTAAGGGTTTTTTTTCTTTTTTTTGAGCATTCATGGAATGTTATTTTCCTTTTTACAACTCTCGCAACAAGAAGGTTATTTACACCATAGTTGCTAATCTATAATTTTAAATGATGCTCTTAAAAATACGGTGTGAAGGAGGGAATATGAATTTATTCCCAGTACAACAATCGAGGCTCCCTCCTTTGCACATATATTTAACCATGTGATGATGTAATTCAAAAAGTCAGCATTTTCATCGCTTGATAATTCAACTTTTTGACCCCGGGGGCAGTCAAATATAAAATGGATACGGGTGCAAGGCCCGCGCTCCGACAGGCTGGGCATTCGGTGAGAGCACAGGCTCATACAATGAGGGGTCGTTGGGTGAGGGCATGAATTTTGGCATGCGGTGAGAGAACAATTCAAAAATATGAGAATCATTGGTCAAAAAATGAGGGGTCAGCATGATTTGAGCGACATTTGGCATTCGGTGAGATAAATTAGGCATTCGGTGTGAAAAAAAAAATAACGGGTCTCCGGGTGAGAATACATAGATGTAAAGGGGAGTTTTTTGACGTAATTCTTCATTTAATTTGATTAATTTAAAATGATAAACAAAGCTTCTCTTTTCACATTCTTTTGAATCGTTTTCATCCATTATTACACCATAAATAACAAATGGCTTCACCTGTAACCATAGTAACGTACTCTGGCAAATACACAACTTAATAGATGACATAACAGTCATTCACTTTGTTTGTCATTCTCTAAACAAGTAAAGGGAGGCTGGGTGTCATATTGTATTATTTACCTATTTACAAAAAAACATGCCTGTTAAAGTACACTGTCCGATTTTTCACAAGTGGGGGGTGGGGGTACCCCATAATTTCACCAAAACTCACAACAGAGTAACCCTAGGCATTTAAGTAATTATTTTACATCCTTCTACATACAAAATTCAGAGGTACCACTTAAGGTGAGATATGGTTGGCCATCAAAGGGTAGGGGACGTGTTACAAAGGCTCAGTAAGACGAGGATTAAGTTTTCACTCATATGAATTATCAACACTTAAGACGTTTCAATTTAAAATTTCAGTTAAATTTGCCGAACGGATGATTTTATGGCCAATTTTGTAAGTTGCTGTATAGATAACTTTATGGTTACCATAATTTTCTTTTATCTCCTGTAAAATGATTATGTGACATGGGTAATGAGACAAATATGTGATATATTTTGGTACCAAAATATCGGGAAGTTTGAAAGAATGCTGACCCAACTTTTCTGCGCAGTTAAACTCTTATAGCGGCAAGATAAAGAGAACCATGACACTGTCTTATACAAATCTTCATTTGTGAAATGTGGCATACATCGTTTCTTGTAACAAATGCTTCAAAGTCAATCCTTGAGTTTAAATTGATATTTTCAGGTATGAGGTAGACTTTTATTTAGTTTTCATAAGTGTGTTTTTAAAATTATTCTCAGAACATTCTATTCGATTGAAGTAGATGGTAAAAACTGTTGACACAAAAAGAAGTTGAGTTACACTAGGTGTGATCGGTTAAAAAATGTGACTTGTCGAATGAAATTAAATCAAGCATTGTGTCCTGATTATATATTTAAGAAATTCAGTATATGCCCAGGCAAGTTTCCTTTATACTGAGATTAGATAACCCCGAAATGGCTAGTTACATACAGCCAACTAAACACTAATTACATTGGCCAAACGTTTCAATTAACTTGTGTTTGTCTTATGAACCAGATACTGCAAAATGTGCCCAGTATCTCAATGTAGGTTATACGCAGCACCCACGAGATTGAATTTCATTAGTATCTCGCACCGTTGAATGTCTACAAGCCTGGAATACAAAAGCATTTTTTGTTTTTGTTTCGTTGAAGGAAATATGTAAGGAGCCATTATAAGTAATTTCCACGATATGAATTAGTGGACCCAATATATTGGACACTCTACAAAAGTTTGATCTTAGTCTTCCCACACTGGCGTTTAAGTAGATAAGCTATTTCATGATATAATTTATTATACTAATAGATATATTTTTAATCAACTCAATCGAAATTATTTTCCACGCCGACTAATACTTTTTCTGAATAATTGACAAACACCCGGTAATAAAAAAAACACCGTGGCTTTGATTCAGTTGATTTTACGCACAGATTCGATATAAGAAGTCTCTCAAAGTCCGTAAAAACTAGTGAAATCATTGAAAACTCTACTGTGGCTGATGACTGTGACTCAGTGTTCCTGATAAGACCGGACCCTATGTCGCGCGATTGGCGCGGAAGCCAGACAAATTGACGCAACAGGTTTTTGAACATATGTGAGATGATTACTTAGTCTAAATTACTTGCCTCAACTCGTGATAATGGTGCAAATACCTCTTCAAATTTGTCAACATTGGTCGAATATGCCAAAACCTCAAAATCTGAGAGGGAACGCTGCAGTGCGACTCTCGACAATGGATATCTTCTGTGACCATTTTTCATATGCAAAGTCATTTTTGTATTTAGAAAAAACCCTCAATAAGTAGACATTAATATTGAAACAATAGAAACACTTTTTTGGCAAACTAAACATACAATGGCATGTGTTTGTAATAAAAGTTACATTAAAGAACCTACTATAATACCATTCGTATACAATATCTGTTCTGTTAAGATCTATTACTTTGAGTTAATACCACAGTATTTTCTATTCAGTAGATTTGGAATTAAATGTAAATGTAATATCAAAATTTAGAAAGCAATTAATCTGAAGTTTCCATTTGTACAACCACGTTTCCAAGGAAACCAAACGGTTTCCATCAAATATAATATTACATGCTGTGTTATCGAAAAGCTTCCACATATTTACTAGTAAAATTAATTATATATACGTTGTAGTAATATTGTTGTTAACTGCGAATTCAATCTGTCGTGAAATCATGGTTCACTTATAAGAAAAACTTACTTTCACATAACTTTTTACATTTTTCATTGATGTTCAGTATTGAAATAAAACTTTGGGTAGTATATTGTGACATTCAATAGTATCACTAACTCTTCTTTTTTTTACTTTTTGTTTTTATTTGTTTTTTATATCAATCAAAATTGTAATTTTGAATATATATAACAGTTAAATTTGAAATAAGGTTTGGTTTGAGAAGCGGTGTTTACCTGATGTACCGTTAATATAAATATAAAGTCGACAGCCATCGTTATCTAATGATGCTGATTTAAATATGAGTATGTTAGAGGTGAACATGAAATTGATGCTTTTCATTGTCCACTTTTTATCACGTCAATTACTGGAAAATTTCATTTGATGATGATCAAAATATTTCCGGAAATTGCATTACAAGTAATAAAACATGACTGTTTATTTCAAAATTGCCGTAATTGCAGCCTCTTGTCATTTTACTTTTTCAAATAGCAAACAATTGCAAACCCATGTTATGGAATAAAATGCAAACTCGTTAAATTTCAATTGGCTTTCAGAAGTCAAGAGTCTAGTTATTGTCTGTCTGGAGTAAAGGTGTAACTGAGATTTAAACGTTCAAAAATCAGCATGTCATTATTTCTGTTAACGGTCCTCATTTGAGGTAATCATTTTCTTTAAATGAAACGTTGTAAAGATATGATTTGCACCGAATTTCGATCTTTGTTATTTTCACCGTAATTATGAATTATAAACTTGAGACATTTAACAAATCAATAAAGAGGGGCTTCTAAATTAAGTAATCTTAAGCTGTAGATATACTTTGTCATTTTTACTATCTTGAAAATCCATAGAGCTGAATGCATATTGACCTCGAGTTCCTAGACGATATTATCATACACACATACATACATACATATTATTTTTATATAGTCGCACTTGCAACCCTCACCTATATAAATCCACTAATTCTACATAGAACACAGTGATCTATAAAGTCACTGACAGCCCTGGCGGGCCTCTAGTCAGTAAACCAAATCAGTCGAGCCCGATTGCAGTGCTAATTTTTTATAGTGCGCTTATTCTTAAACAAGGTCTAAGCGCATTAACATTGCATTCTTAAAATTACACTAACACAAAAAATGTATGACCAGCGGTGGAGAACCGGTAGTCAACCCTCAGGGTGGAAACCCTAAGAGCTTACAATATGATAGGTGATATTAAGAAAATAAATATACAAGACAAAGATTGACTGCAGGCGAAATACCGGCAGTCTACCCTCAAGGCGAAGGATACCGTGAGAGCTAATAATGGTAAAGATGGGCTTATGAAGTGACAAAATGCACTACAAATTACAGAAATGTATTATGATCACTGGTCTATTAGGAGAAATTTACAAGTGATTGGAGAACAAATAGGTTTTCAATTTCTTTTTAAACAAAGCAAGGGAAGTTTCTTCTCTTATAGAGACAGGTCGCGAGTTCGAGCCCCGCTATGGCCAACGGGTTATGTCCTTGGGCAAGACATTTAATCCTGATTGCTTCGTCGACCCAAGCGCATTGGGGAGCTGTTAGGGGAATATTACGATCTAAGTACCGATAGATCTGCGTCATAAGATTGCGATCTAGTTAAGGTGAAATGATAGTGATGATTTCCTAATAACAGCGTAATAATAATGTCAAGCGCTATGATACTTTGGTGAATAGCGCATTTAAAAATGCCGATTATTATTATTATTATTATTCCATAATCTTGGACCAATTATAGAAAATGCCCCATCACCTATGGAAAGATAATATTTTGGAATATGTAACTTAGTAGCATCTTTAGATGAACGGAGGTAGTTGCCAGAACTACATTGGGAACTATAAAGAGAAATTTGATGCTTATCCGCTAAAACTACAAACAGAATGATAAAAAATCAAGACGGTGATAAAAATTCCAAATGAAAATGTTTCTCTTTGGAGAAAAATCAAAGAAGTCAGAAAATCTTTTCAGCAGAATAAAATCCACAGTACCTGTCAAGGACAGATTTCAGATTATAATGAAAAGACCACGATTATTATGGTATTGTCTCGACCTAAAGAGATCGATCTATGCCCCATTGAACACCATCATGAAACATTTTCATAAATGGTGAATTATTTTACTCCATGACAAAAATTTAACACCATGAGAAAAAAGCAAAATACAAATTTTCATTCCGAATGAAAATTTAACATAGTGGTGAAAATATAACACCATGAGAAAAATTCTGAATGAAAATGACTATGAAAATGAAAATGACAAAGTATATCTAGGTCTTTAGTATGACCATTTTTTTCAACATAAGTGTGGCCAGGGTATGATTAAAGCGTGTACGAAATAAAATGATGATCCCTATCTTTTAGGTACATCTCATTGTAAAGAAAGAACAAAATACCAATTGCATCATCAGTGATGATATTGATTTATCAGAATGATCATTGGGTAACATGAATAGATTCAAATGAGTCACCTTGAATTTGATAGAATACAAGCACCTCCTATGAAGTAGAAAGTGTTGTCGTGAACGTGTTCTTGTCCCTCCTGCTGGACTTTTAAGTCTGCCAGAGGCCAGTAAAACACTAGTTGCATCAGTATTATTTGTATTTCCTAAGCTCTTGATGTTTTAAAGATTATGATAGCCATATCACTCTTCATCATGATTTGACAAGAGATACACGCTAAAATTCAATAAAGGGTTGTTTTCAAAATCATACGAAAAATATTCGATATCCTGAATAAAGAAAATAAAACTCTGTTGCATTTATCATCTAGTTTCCGTCATTTTACAAATATTACATTATACATTTGTTATCGAAAACATTGTTACAAAGAACTTGATATGTAACATACATTCATTGATCAAATTATCTTTAAATGGCATTCAAGCTGAATGAAATTATAAAATAGTTACCGTAGTTCGAAATCAACTATATTGTCTTGTTTGTAAGTCGCATCATTAATAATAATACAACATGACTGTGTTATAGGTGTTAAAGCATCTCGGATACAAACGTAGTATACGTTGTGAAGTATATATAACAATGTCTGTCGATTCCCGATTTATTCAAATCGGTATAAGGGATCAATCAATTTTTGATTTACGTAAGTTTGTATAGTCCTTTACATTAGTATAGATGTAACATGAAATCACGAATCATTGCACAAAAAGAATAGGGGAAAGGGGAAGAAATAAGTTCTTGTTAAAGTAAGAATAATCGATAACATCGTCTGGTTTCCATGACTATAAGTCAACAGGGAAAAGAAGCTAAAAATCACTGCTTTATTCTGCCTGATTACTTGACATGGTAGACTTTCTGCCTTCAATAACATCGAGGGAATAGACTTATTATCCCTTATTGCCGTCGGAAATAGGTACCAAATATTACCCTGCGAGATCGACAATATACCACATTGTGCGCATGTTACTGAAACGTAACCTGCGCTTAAAACCCTTGTCCTCCGAAGGGGGGGGGGGGTTGTTGTTGTTGCAACCCGCCCTAAGGTTTTTCCCCGCTTCATAAAAACGCAAAAGCAACCGGTCCCAGGCATCTAGGTAATCTCTTTTACATCCTTTGCGGTCATTTTGATGAAAAAACTACGGGGTACCACCTAAGGTGGGGTTAGGGCAGGCCGTCAAAGTTGGGGTGTGGGGAGGGGGGTGAAATCCCGGAAAAAATTTTAGGTCGGCATTTTGAAAAATTATGCATGCTATAAGACTCAAACTTGCAAGACATGTTAGAATCATCATTTCCCTTCTTTATTAGCAAAAACCCGATGAAAATCTGTTATTTAGAACTTTTATAGCAAAATTTTGATTTTGGTGGCCATTTTTGCCATAATTCAATTTTGCCTGGTTTTCCAATCCGAAAGTACTTTATGATGCTTTAATTACGTAACGCCTCGGCTGATTTTGATGATCTAGGTATCGTTGGATAGGGGAGGATCATACCTATCTATTAATAGCAAAACCAAGTTCATAAATATGAACCGTTCCGTTCCAAAATATTAGGGGGTGCAACCCCCCCCCCCCCCCCCCCGCCCCATTCGGAGGACGTGTTACAAAAAATAGGACAAGGGTTAACGTAGTGATATTGTTGATTGTGCATATCAAGTACTTTCCAGAATGCATTGTTATATGCGAGAGGAGACAATTCGTTGATTTGTAATACCCGTCACCTATATGTTTTAGTCGGCACTGCCATTTTAAAATCTATAGTGCAAACGTTTGGCATATTAAATCGTCAATGTTTAGACAAAATTACTTTGCAGAACGGAATTATTATCATCTTAATATCATCTTATATATCACAATGTACATAATACTAAGTGACTTACTATAAATCAATCGCTTTCCTTAAGCAACAAAAATTCCTGCGTCCATCGAGTTCAGAAGTAAGTTTAGCATTGTCTTATACAAAACGGAATGATCATGATAACAATAACATCATTCATACTATAACATTATATTTCATATATAATAAGTGAATTAACCAGAAAGCGATAAAAATAGAATAGCTTTATATTTTTCTATCATGTTTTGACAAGAAATATGCTTGAATTAATTCTAGTATCAAGAACTTCAATATATAGCAGTTATTTGATTCTCACAGATTATCCTTAATGTGGTAATTATACACCATATTTGAAAACATAACAATAATGCCCTACTTTTGAGATTGAAATATGGAGAAAATATAGGGCGAGATCCCAAAGGTAGAACGGATTGACTGAGATATTCTTATTTTCTATTAAGAATTGAGCGGTACAAATAATAACTTACGTGGATCAAATGAGTTAATTCTATATCTGATATAGCTGTGGAGCGCTTTATCGTAGCTGTTGTCTTGTCATAGCGTTTGTAAGAAACAAACAAAGGCTTCTTGTGTATTTACAATAGCATAGTGTAGAAACGACAGAAAGCAATTACTGCACGGTCAAGATATTATTTTTTCTCCTGTTTTTTAATAAATAGTAAGAATCTGTGTCATGAATATAAGGTGGTAATATGGAAATAAAATACACATTTAGGGGTTACAATGGCATTTCACTTTTGTTAATGATACTTAAAAAAGTAGAGTAATATCTTTCAAATGCTTTTCATCCCAATTAAAATCAGATTTTTGGTTACAAAATATCACTCAATTAAAGTGAAACATGTTCATGCAAAGTTCAACCGAAATTGTGATTTGTGTATCCTTTTACATGTATATAATTTCTTATAATATTTTATTGATTTTGCTGACAAATATGTGGTGAGTTTTATTACCAAGACTACGTTTGTTAAAAGAAAATACATTGGAACTAGTTCAACAGCGAAGACTTTTTACATCCAAAGAATTATTAAATCCCTTAATTACACCAGATATTGAGTAATTTGAGTAGCTTATAAAAGGCATTCTTCTATCTGTTGACCTCATGGTACAGCAACGTGGCGCTTATCCTTGCTCATTAAGATTTATTTTTTGTTTTACAGATAATTTAATAAAAGTATCTATTCTTGCTTAAATAATATTAAATGTTTTCCGAGTATACTTATTATTATTGTTTTCTCAACAAAATGACACCAGATGTGTCCATAAAAATTGTTGTTGTTTGAAAATTTGAGCCCAAATGACTGATTATGTACGGTTTAATTGGAGCTCCTGTGTGTCATATTTAGTGTCGTATGAAGCGGGAAGGGGGCAGAGTCGCTTTCCCCCTCTGGCTCGAAATAGCGGAAAAAAATCATGAAAATCAGGATGATATATTACTATTTTTTTACTCATCTGAATAAATTACTATCCTGAGATTACTGTCCCATTGTCAGTTTGATTAAACTTATCATCCCGCTTTTGAGAAAATATCGATTTTTTGCTAAAATTAGCAAATTTGACGAAATATTTCACGCTCTACTCGCGCATTACAAACAAATTCCCTTTACCTCTAGTTTGATCCTCCCATTTTGAAAATCCTGGCGCTCGCAAGGCTGGTATATTCACCGAGACGAAAGATGAATAATGATGTTTTTAACATTACTAAGGTTTTGAATACAAGAAGTGGGTTTTTTTTTACCGGAACTCACATAAATAGGAAATAAATGTCGATTTCATATTGTAAGGGATCCAATGCTTTGCGCCAAATCTTGTGGAAAATATGTTTCAGCTATATCCGTAAGCATTACGCTTTACTTAACTTAGTGTGGAACTAATGGCTTCAAGCTTTACCATGGTAACGGACCCTGGATAAAAAACACACTATTCAGCTATTAGAGAGTGACATGAGAGTGCATGGGTCGCCTTTGTTTAACACCGCATCATTTCTAAAACCAACTGTTTTGTAATGAAAAATAGCGAATATGGTAATATATAAAGTCCGGCAGACGTATGTACAATGCCTGTAATTTTGATACACATTATATTTTTCATTTCCTCACGCCGTTTTGTGAGTTCGTACATCATGTAATTTTAAAGCAATACTATCAAGTGTTAAAATGAAGCACCCCCGTCACCCATCATTTTTGATTTTTTTTTTAGCTTATTGGGTTTGTTTTTGGTAGATATAAATACCTTCCAAACGATTTGGCTTTTTATGGTTACTTTTTTCTAATTTGGCCATTTGTTGAATTAAATTCGGGATCCCGAATTCAATTCTACATGTATTAGTATAGGAAAGCACGCAGGTGCTCTTTATCAATTTTCTGGTAGCAAAACATATTTTGGCAAAATATACTTTACAAAAATTTTAGATATTCACATTACTTCATTTTAGGCTGTTTTAACTCAAAACTATTTTTCATCAAAATCTTACAGTATTGCTTTAATATACCTTACAAGTATCATCAAAATCTTATAGTATTGCTTATATATACCGTACAAGTATTCAAAATGAAATTATTTAATATACAAATATGCGGAAGAGCTTGAAGATCACATAAAGACCAAAACAAGTTATCTTGAACAAGCACACATATCCAGGCGTCACAACGAAGCATGACAAATCCTGAGAGAACTTACAAGTAAAAAAAAAGAGAATTTATTACAACAGCAGGAATTCTTCAAGGGGACACTCTTGCTCCCTTCCTTTTTGTCATTGTGGTCGACTATGTATTGCGCCAGTCAGCTGACACCATGAGTGACAAGGACCTCACAATTGGCAGAAGATCTGGACGTCAAAGTCAAAAGTATTTGACGGACCTAGACTATGCAGACGATGTTGCCTTGACCGCAGAACTTATATCATCTGCTCAAGATCTACTGGTTACATTCGAAGAAGACCGAATACCTGATCTTCAAAACATCTGATCATCCTCCTATCCGCTCAATGAAGGAAACTGCCATCATGGAAGAAGACGACTTTAAATACCTCGGGTCATATGTACTTGATAGCAAAAAGGACTTCTTGACAAGAAAGAGACAAGCATGGATCGTCTGTAACAAGCTAAATGTCATATGGAAATATGCTATTACCAGGGCAACCAAGATTGAATTCTTCGGGGCCCTGTGTTGAAAGCATCTGATTGTATGGCGCAGAAACATGGACTATGAAGAAAGAGCTTCAAGACCGCTAAGATGGCACCTACACCATGTACACCAGGCTAATAATGCGCGTCTAAAATATGTCCTGGAAACAACTCCAACAAAGCATCAGATTTATGGTGATATACCCCCCCTGCCCAATCTTTACAACCGTGGCACAGAGGAGGGCCCAGTTTGCTGGTCACTGCTTTCGAGCCAAGGACCAAATCATATCGGACCTTCTTTTTTGGAGACTGCCGTGTCCAAACAGAGGCTGTGGACCATTAACGTACCACATGTATGCCATATGTAGAGATACTGGCTTGAACTTCAATGAGCTTGGAAGTGCAATGTGTGATAAATATAGTTGGCAAAGATGTGTGTCATGGATCTCGACAGAAGTCGAAGGATGCTGCTGAATATACTTACATTTCTGCAATTTAGTCTGACAGAATGAAAAGAATGTATGTTAAAATTTGCTTTAGTTTGAATACAAACACTTTTTATAACTTCTTTTCTTAAATAATAATAATAATAATAATAATAATAATTTGGATTTATAATGCGCACAAATCCACCAAAACATGAGCTTAAGGCGCAGTTACAAAAATCTTACACTATAATAAAATATATGTGACCGTTTATCTCTAACCAGCCGTAAAATGAAACGTTTTCGTCCTCAGAAATAAAAATATTTTTCATACTTATACTTCGGATCATATTCCTCAAATGCAATTTTGCAGGTGTTCTGAAACAAATATAAGATTGTGGACCTGCAAGATATTGATTTGCAGGATCACAAGCTTTGCATGTATTTCACTTAGAGTGCAAAAATAAGTTGCTGCATCTACGACTGGTTCGAGATGAACACACATATAGATTACCACAGTGTTTCATTAATGACAGTTATGTGGATAGCATGTTGAGTATGTGTGATTTTAAATCAGGAACATCAATATCGACAAACGAAAGTCACCCAGACAGTATGCCTAAAGTGGAATCGGCAAAGGGTAAAGAGGTTTTTGTGGCACGTTATGTTGTTAATGCTTAAAGATGAGTGCTATTATGAAACAAATGCTAATATACAATATTGAAGAACTACGTTAAAGGTGACGATTTCTCAACATTGCGACTGCTGTTTTATTTCATGAATTCTAAAGCGTACATTACATTAAGAAGGAGCTATTTAAAATAGCTTGCGTATCAGATATTAAACGATTATTGTTGATTTGATTTATTGCATCGTGAGTCATTCTAACCATAAGTAAATAAGATTGGACTAAGTATCATGTTCCTAATTAAAACTACTTCATAAATGAGAATTGACTTTGACTGAGTTTGGGCTAATTTTTAGGGGTTTAAACATCATACAAATTTCCCACCTGTTTGTTTGAATACGTTTGATCATGTGTGACAACAATCTTGTCACCATACACCTGCCATGCCACAATGTGCAGCACGGTTAGTAGACGATAGTGTAAGCCTCTCTCTTGCAAAACGGATTATTGAGATAGGAGAGTTTGCGATCATCCAGAACGCAAACGCGAACGTAAACGTGAGTTCTATTGAAATTCAGCCAACCATTACCTGCTTGAACAGTACAGCACACCGTGTATTGCAGAATTTCACGTACACTTTTACGTGAATACTAATCACTTAATCGATGTCTCTTATTGTTTTAAATAAAAGCCATATCAAAATCAGATGAACACATGCAAGAATAATGTACAGACATACATATCCAGCACTTATCGAAGTTTTATTGCGTTTGGTTGTAAAGATTACGGGTTGCAAACTTCGCACTTACACACCCGTAAGTAGGGATTTTCTGATTTTGCATTGACTTCTATGTCAAAGTTTTAAGTTCTACACATCTGCTTGCGAAAGACAATACCCTGAACGTGAACGATCAATAAAACGTGATTAGCAGCAACACATGTTGAAATAACCGTTTGAAGTGAGTCTTTTTACGTGGCTATCCGTACGTGAGTTCTATTGAAAATTAGCCAACCATTCATAGATATCATAACGATGCATATCATTTCTTTAGCTTAAGAATTTACGCCCTCGATCAGATATATCTATGATCATGACCATCATAAAAGGGGGGCGACATCATGAAACATTCACAATAGGCAATCGTTGTATGAATCGAAAACTCTTTGCTTAGAGGGCGACATAATGAAATATACATAGGCAATTGCGCGTAGGCGTGAACCGTTACTTAAACGTGAGTTAAAAATGCTCACGTTTTTGTACCCCGTCCCGTGTAACGTGGTAATCGCAATCTCTCTATAAACTAATGTTAAACGACGTGTAAACTTCCTGAAAAAGTAACTCATTTTAGTTTCAATATCGATTGCTTAGAGGCAGCTGAAGACAGTTTGTTTTGTCAGAATCTATAATAATTGCAGTTAAAAATATTGCAATTGAAAGTGTGCTGAATGGAGGAATTCGTTCAAAACTATACGCCATCCATTATGTCATTAAAATAAACATAATATTCATATTTAGTTGAGGTAAACACTCACGTAAGACATCATGAGACCTGTTTTGGACCAATCAGATCATGCTTTATGTGAAAGTTTACGTCAATGTAAAGAAAACTTAAGGTGTCTAATGCGGCAAACAACGAAACACGTTACATGCGCCTTGAGACTGTAAGTTAACATAGTGTTGATTAACTCTACATTCAAATTTTACCATCTACGGGTATATATAATGTAATTAGCAAAATTATAAATTTCTCAGCTTTTCCTTTCTGATGTATTTCCAATGGATGTGGTGACATGCTACTCATACACAGTATAATGTATTTTTTGCCTATATGATTATGGAAATATTAACACTGCACTCTATTTTTTTTTTTATTTCAATGTGAATTTACACGTCTAGGCTTAATGTGTTTTTGCATGGTACTGTGCATAAACAAAATTATGTTGCAGATTTGAATTTGAACTATTAATATTGTGGACTCGAATCATGTCAATCCAAAGCATGGAAAGTGCTCATGATACAGTTTGTAATATTCAAATGATAAAAAGGGATGTATTTCCACTTGCAAGTGTATTCCAATTCTTAAGTGAATGTGTAAACTGGTATAGGAAGAAGCGGACCTACGTCATACGCAGCGGTTACGCAGCACAGAGGTCTAAAAATAGCTCGTGTTGCACTTCGAGCGCGGTGAAAACAATCAATACTTCAACCAGTGATCACGTCATTTTCTTTCTTTTTTAGCCAGACGAAAATCTGTGAAATGATGAGTTGTTTGTCATTTTGTTAAGACTTGAATACCACACATCTCGTATGATTTTGGAATCAAAATATTTTGACAATTTGCTAAAATCAATCGAAGTTTCCGCGAGCCGGCATTTTCTCCATTGAATTGAATGGGAAGTCGGCAAATGTTTTCACCGCGCTATTTGGACAAACGTCCCGGATGTAAACAAAACGCCCGGATGTCCGCTCCTGCCTATACATCTCAGATTTGGTGGTAACCACCCCCCCCCCCAAAAAAAAAAACACGACACAATTTTGTGAGAGAAATCTAGGGCGCTGGTGTTAGGGTATGTCCTTCTATACCCTCAAATCCGTAGTAGATTTGTAGAAAGGCTGGAAGTGTTGTCATTTATTTTCCAGAAGAAATCCTGTTTTTGTATCTTACTTCTAACATAACTGCATGTTATAAGTCTTTGTTTTATGGTCGCGAATAAGAGGTATTTAAATTTAACCGGGAGCAAAATACAAAAATTGCAAAACAATTCGATGGCTTGAAATATAATTTTCCTACTCATTTCAAATAACCAATAATTTTATATTCTACTCCTTTGTTTTGTATTACCTTAAATTTTCTGAAATATATGTAGGCCGAGTTCACATTATACTGATAGTGAGAGCGTAAGAGATTTGAGGCGAACGCAGTGAGAGTACTTGCTTTATGCTTTGACCAATCAAATTTAAGCTTTAATCACAATACCTGGTTGTTTATATGTACTTTATATATACTTTCTAAGAACGAGGTATCTTTAATACCTGTATATCATGTCATTGTACAAATGATAGAGAATCGTCAACAGTAAACTTGGTTTCATTCAATTCTACAGTTTATCGTAGTCGCTTATTTGAGCGTCTTTTCAATGTGACTTCAATCAATCGGGATAAATGAAAGCCCGGGAGATTCTCACATAGTTTTGGACACCATGGCGAAGTATGTTTGTTGTAAAATTGCACAATTTTAGGCATATTGATGAGTCGGCTTTTGTCTCAAAACAAATGCTCCCAAATTATAAAAAAAATACTTATAAAATTGGGTGTTTTTTGCGGAAAAATGGTATAGCGTTGGCCCGGGGCCGCTCGAAGAAAAAAGTGGTACGCATGCTCGTCAGAAAAAAACGTGGTAAAAGGGTCGGATTTTGGCCGATTGGCGTCGTCGACGTCTTTAGAAAAAGGGGTACCTTTTCAGGGTAACTTTCGACATAAAGGGTCGTCTTTTTACGAAATCTTACGAATTTGAGGAAATATTTTGTTAGTGATGATTCTAAAATTCCAAGAAATACTACAGAAAAGGCTTCTAATGTATTGCATTCATGTTTTTATTGTAGAAAATAGTGCGTTACGCCATCGATGGTCCATTTCAGTGTGTTATGCCATTTTAGTATATTTTGAATATTTTACGACATTAAGGGTTGGAATTTGCTTTACATGATTTCGACATTTAGGGTCCGATTTTCAGATGCTCTGACGAGCATGCGTACCACTTTTTTCTTCGAGCGGCCCCCTGAGAGCGTTGGGTTGCAAAATCGTTTTTATATAAAGAATGGTCAAAATCGCGAAATCTTCTGGTACATCCCGTACAAAATGTTCAGAACCCCCTAACTTTTTTGAAAGATTACTATTGTTCAATATGGCTCGTAGAGTTAGTATGTGTATAATAAATTACATTAAATCGCAACACAACCTCGCGATTCGCAATATATTCAAAATCTTGAATTTAAATAATCTGGATTTGGAAAACAAAGTACATAAACATTCAGAAAATAAAGCATAATACGGGATCTTTTATACTCCATTAAACTTGAAGTATGCAGCAAGCAGCCAAAGTGGTATTAAACCCAAAATGAAGTTGCTCTGACTGAGATCAAAGTAGGCCTGTTGCAGAGAGCTAAGCAAAAAAATCTTAATTCCAAAATTTGAACAAAATCGGACAAACGGTTTTCAAGATTTACTGTTTAAAGTTTCTTTGTATTCGATTGTTTTTGCCAATATATTGATGGAAGTTAATGAGGAAAAGAGGTAAAATATGCTCATCAACATTAACTTTTGCCAATATTTTTCCAATATTTTATGAATAAACCTTCATACTACTTTTACCTTTAAGAATTTTAACTTGCAACTTTGCCAAAGTGTTACTATGACCTAAAACTTTAACGTATAATTTACTCGCTCATCTAGTTTGCATAATTAATGAGCTTTTTGTATAATGCTCATTAATTTTGCAAATATACAAATTAGATGGGCGGACAAATCATATGTTAATGTTTTATTTAGCCCATAGAAACACATTGGCCAAGTGTTATACCCAAATTATGTAAAATAAAGATAGTATGAAGGTTTATTCATAAGATATTGGTAATATATTGGCAAAAATGAATATTAATGAGCACATATTGCCAATGTTGCTCATTACCTTCATCAATATATTGGCAAAAATGATAGAAAACAAAGGTACTAAAATCATGCATATCTTGACAACCGTATGTCCGATTTCCTTCAAACAAAAACCATTTTGCTCGGTGTTTTAAGCTTTACTTGTTCAATGTTATCAAGTGCCTCTTAATTCAGTTTCTAATTTCCAGAAACATGGTTTCGATCCACGCACATAAAACAATATGACCATAATGGATGTAAATTAGTCCGTATTTTTCGATGATAACCACGTAATACAATCTTGCTGAATATTCAAATAAATTTGTGTTCAATGTTTGTCCATGTGGTAGCCAACAAATTAGTCAAAAATAATTTTAAAACCATGAACGAGTCATATTCAAAAAATAATAATACGCATTTGGTCTTATTCAATCCTAGTCAATAGTCTTTTACACAATACAAAACCACCATTTTGCAATGGTGTAGAATACAAGATAGATCTCGTAACAGAGTCTGATTGCTTGCTACATACTTCAAGGTTTATAGATTATAGAAAAATTCCTTGACCTTGAAATGTATCTTGAACGACAATTCATTTCAAACTTTCACTCACTCGTACACTGTATTTCATTACATGCTTCAACAATTGTATAGAAATCTTACCGAATATTTTCATTAAAGCCATTCTAAAATGAATATGAATGCGAGGAGAATTTAGCAATAAATCAAGCCAAATTAGCCATCTTCTGACACACCTTTACATGATCTTACAGGAGTGCTTTTTCATGTAATAATTGAAATTTGCACTGTGAATGACCTTATTTGATGAATTTTTACATGTTATTTCAATTAACAGAGATGGAAGTGTCCTTGACCAGGAGAACATGTCTTAATATCGTAATAAAATTGAAATATTTTTGTAATCAGGCGAGTTAATTAGTTTTTTCAATGCCAGTGAAATGATTAATTTCGACATAGGAAGAAGATGTTTACTGTGTATAAGCGTACACTCTTAAGGCGTGAAAGAATGACTTGTTGTATTTGGCAAATTTTGATGCTTTAAGATTCAATAAATGGTTCACATTATTTTCTACCTGTGTAAAATGTTATTATTTAGTGAAATCATATGAAATCATAATTGTTGAATTAGTTTTAAACTGATATACAGGGTGTCCAAAAATTAACCGTTTAACCAAGATTCGCATAGCAGCATTGTAATTGAATTTTATAATAGGTAGTTGTAGGTACCGAAATTATTCTACAATTCTTCTCTTTTAATACATGTGTCTAGAGTTTCAATGCTAATCTTGGTTTTAAAGTTAATAACATTTAAAAAGGTGCAGTTGATTTTTAGACACCCTTTTTAGAAACTTCCATGCTTCCCGGGAGGAACGTGAACAACAGCGTGGGCAGCTAAACATTTCATACTTTTGCACTAAAATCATAGAAATATCAACATTTTAACCTTTAATAAGAGATCTGTTTAATATACCCGTTAATATATCAGCATTTTGATATAGCCTTCATAGTACAAAGTGTGAATTTTGAACACTCATTTTTGTTTCTTTATTTGTAATTAATTATTAAAGATAAATAAATCTACATTAAATGCTATTTAGTTCCTGTTTTACTACTATATACAGACAAAACAACAGCATACTGTGAAATGTAGGTTATATGGCTAATAAATTGGACTGGTGGATTCTGAACCTATCCAATGCTCGGGCATATATATTTCTGCTAATCATTTTGACATTCAGTATTTCATCCGTAAACTTCCTAGAGCTTTTACATAAACCGGATATAATATAAGCATATGAAGTTGTTACGACCCAAAACAAGGATCAAGGTCAGAATTAACCTTTCGGGTTCGAGCTAAAAGCAAAGCAAGAATAAATACACTGTAATTCAGGATTTTAGCAAATAAACAAACAATTTATTTACACAAACAATTTAACAGTGTAATTGTCTTATCTACGGTTTTAGTTTACTCACGAGTGGCTTCTGAGTTGAACAAGCTAGCTAATAATATTCCACGGTAAAGTCCTTTATGACATCTGTGCAAATGTCCACAAATCCAGATCCAAAACGGTACAAAATGTCCGATAACTCCTTCCAAATAGTGTTCAATATCAGTCAATGTAAAATTTGTCTTCTTGCAATCTCAAACTCCTTGTCCACAGTTAATATAAAATCGATTCACGATCCAGCGACTAAACTTCTCCACTATAACAGCTATGCATAAAGTACTCCAAAAAGTTCCCAAAACTCCATCCACTCTTCCTTTATCTTCTCTAAAATATCTCAATGATATAACTTCAATAGCTGACTAAAGTAATAGCTAACTTCAAAGCTGACTGACCTAATAGCTTCCCATAGCAAACAAAGTAAACTGACCCCTTCTCTCAAAAGCCATCTCTTTTTATACCACTTTAACTTTCTCTTGAAAACCCTCTTTTTATCCACACCATTCTAGTACACATAATAAATTTCATCATAATATTTACAGAACATTCTAGGTCAATCTTCACTCATAAGCAACTTGGGGATTCCCCATGTAACCATGGTAACAGTCAATCATACTATACTTGTTTACATGCATCACACAATAGAATACTTGGAAAGTCCAACACACCACACATATGATTGACAGCTAAACAAAAGACCTATTATGTCTCAAGTAGCTCAACTTCCTATCAGCCCATTGTGTTGTATTAAAATCATCTTGTGCATAACAGATTGGCCACTCACATATCATGTCTGACTTATGGTACTGCTTCACTCAAAACTTTATATTAATAAATTACATATTCAGGGGCCTGTAACAAAGTTAACTTAGTGTAAATCTTTCTCGACATAGATCGATTGTGTTACGAGGTAAATATAATTTGCCCTTGTAGAAAGTGTCAATTCTAAGCTAGGAAATGCCTGGTTTGATTTGCGTAAACCTTGTGATTTGTTACCTACAAAATGTAATTTATATTGTAAACTAATAAATGGGATTTGTTGCTTCACATTTCCTTTGTGAAATGGAATTGCTAATTTGGAAATATGATAAAAATAAATTCAGTACATAGTTTAGAAATCATTAAGTATAAAATCTATCACTAACCACACAGTAAAAAATAATTACTCATATCGTGGTAAAAAGGGAACTCGCGTCTTCTGGACCCACTTTACTCCTACTAGAATGGTAATAAGATTGATCTTTATCTTGTAATAAACTACTGTACATCAGCAGTAGTACCAGCCATGGTAAACTTTTACCACTGCTGATGGTAGTTTATTACCCAAAACAGGGCAATTGTTTACCATTTTAGTAGAGGTTTATAAGTTTACACAGAAGACGCGAGTTCCCTTTTTACCCCGATATGAGTAATTGTTTTTTTACTGTGCAGATGTGATTTCCCCAATCCCGCTGTGAAACAAGCGATTTTGAAGACCAAAAAGAACATTTTCATGTAATCTAACACTATTCAATTATGGGTTATTCTACGGATCTAGGGACATTTCAAATGAACTACTCCTCTTAAACCACAAACAGATTCTTCCCCATCCTAAACAAAGTCATACTTTGTTCTTTGAAGGTAATAATAATTATGTTGTTTGAATGCTTTTGAATCGTTACCAGAAGGAACATCTGTATTCAACATTAGTTTCAGTCTAACAAAAACAATTATGATGTAAATTTTAAACTTATTCTATGACATATTTGCTATAAATATCAACCCTTGAGTATAGAAGTTAATTCCTAAAGCTTTGATCCTTCCATGTTGAACTCATCTTGATTTCTTAGGTGTATGTGTCTCCAACTTTCTACGATCAGACCCGGGGTCAGACAAACATTCTGGGAAATGATAATTCATTCACGTTCATATTTCTGAATCGTCGAATTTCTTGCATCCAATAAGGGGCCGTATGCATAAAGAATAAGTAAATTCTTCAAGTAAGAAGTAAAAGTAAGAGTAAAGTAACAGTAAAAGTAAATGTATTTACTCTTTTTGATATGCATAATCTTTTACTTTTACTGCAAAGTAAATACTAGTACTAACTAGTACTTACTTAATCGTTCGGTCTAAAACTATAGTAAAACAAAGCACCGCGATAGCATAAGGCGCTTGAAAAAGCATCGGGGAAGCTTTTAATTAACTTGTGCAATCTTAAAAACAACTAACGCGTATGCACGCATCTCAGAAACACTTGCGCGTACGTGGTCAATTGTTAAATCACTTGTGCGTACGTGTGCAACCGTAAAATCACTTACTCAACCTAAAACACCTCAAACACTTACGCAGGCATCATAAAAACTCTTGCGCGTACGCGCACAACAAAGAAAACATTTGCGCAGATTCGCAACTCTCACATCACTAGCGCAACCTAAAAAAAAACCTGCTAACACATACGCGTGTACCCAAAAAACACTTTTGCATGAGCATGCAACCAAAAGAACATTTGCTCGTATATGCGCCCCTAAAATCACTCCAGTCACTAAAAAAACACCAATAACGCATACGTGCGTATCCCCAAAACACCCTTACGCGTAACCATAGAAACATTTGCGCGTATGTGCACTACCATAAAAACATTTGATGCTCATTTTAACCTTTATACGGGATGGTCAGTCAAGGATCACACCTAACCCTCACCCCTGTTAGAAGAGAGTATTGGAAACAGAAAACCAGTTACGTACTGCCATAATTATGTAAATCGATCATCAACAAAATGATCGCTCATCTGTGGCACGTTTCCTCCCAAACTTCAACATACCACGTTAAATTGTATTTTAATAAACTCTTCTTTGCTGGTATCATTTCTGCTTTCTACTTGGAAGCTCCATAAATTTGTTTTAATTCGTCAAAATCGAGGTAGTAAACTTCAAGGTAGC
>JXSR01S056180.1:12064-36892 GCA_000969725.1 Ophiothrix spiculata | reverse complement strand
AAAAAGATCCGATCGACCGATCATAATTTCACCATTAAAGGACAAGTCCATAACTTCTTAGTTAGCATTATGAGATATGCCAAATGTGTTTAATGGTTAAATATTAGTTATATATTAGTATTGCATCCTCAGTGGATATTTATCAGCATGAGATTTTCTTGAGTGACCATTTCGTTGAATTTCTTGCCAACAAGGGCTGCATTCACTCTATTGAGTCTCATTATCCTCTCCTCTGTATCACTAGCTTGCTTCACTTGTTCTATCCACAAGGTGTGTTTTGTCAGCTGCGATACAGGTATTAGATATTCATCATGGTAGAGATACAACATGTTAATTTTTTTGTATCTCATAAGATATTCTACAACGCAGCATAGCGAGATTACGGCAAGTGTTCAATAATAATCTTGGGAAAATAATTACGAGATCCTATTTCATACATAAACTTTGCTATACATGTATATCCTCTTGCAAAGTAGCTGGAAAGTTTCTGAAATATTTCGTTTTCAATGTTTTATTCATTCGTGGTAATCATGATTACCATTAATAAACCACTTCACTTTAAATCAGAGTCGAGTGAATTTACACAACACCCACGTGTATTTTAATCATAAATTGTAATTGCACTTATATGGTACAAATGATATCAACATTTTTTACAAGATTTAAACCACCGAGCAAACTTTCACAATGATCTATTACGCCACAAAATTCAAAATAAGAAATCATTCAATATTGCAATTTGTACAGATCCGATAATTAATTCATTTAAACGAATAAGTTTTTTTTATGTACACATTTCTCAAACTGTTATTTTCACCATATTGCGCAGTACTGCGCAGTATTGCATAGTTGTATGATTTTTAGCAAAATACACGCACACACACACACACACCCCCACACACCCCCCCCACACACACACACACACCCACACGTACACACCACCGATGAATGTCACGTAATACGTTATATCGCATTCTTCGTGGCAATAAACCTAGTGCGGAAACGTGTTAGATTGTATTAATAATAACTACTCTTCATGTTTGTTTAGCAACAGAGTTACTGATATTGAGATAAAATGTGACCTTCCAGCTCAAAAGAGTAGTAAATGCCAGCTCTTGTCATTTTCACTTTTTTACTTATTCTCATAAACCATGATTTAAGAATTAAAATAACACCTTAATGAACTTCACACGATTTCCAGAGGTCAAGTTATGGTCCGTTAGAGGTTGTCAGGGAGTAAAACGTATAACTGAGATAAATGCGTTCAAAGATTAGTGAGCCGTATATTTTCTGTTTATCGTCTTAAGAATTTGCCAAATTATTTCACCTTTCCTATTATTTTCTTGAAATGAAACTTGCTGGTATTTTGTAGTAAGCACTAGGATTGTGAATCTGTCAAAAAATCAATTTCGGCAAATTATGACCTTGACATGTATTTTCACCTGTAGCGCAAAATGAAGTTTCTGGCATTTACTGCTCATACGGGCTGGAAGGTCACAAATGAGAACAATCACAGTCACCGACTCCATCAATTTATATATTAAAATTCTATACCAATTACGTATCCTCTTACCGTAAAAACAAGTGTCACTTTTAAGAGGTATAATAAATATTCAATAACGCTATATTAAGTACCAGTAGTATCTCAGCCATATGGTTATGTTTAAACATTAACAGCTTAAACAGAGTCATTAACTTCTGTAGCTTTGATACTTAGATGGTGTTATTCAATATGAGACAATATTAATATAAATGTTTAATGTCTAAGATTTAACTCGAATTAATGTTAAGCAACTTTCAACCGAATAATCTGTACCCTATTTATTATTAGTTCAGGTCTAAACAAATGCAGTTAAATTAACTGGAATATTCCGGGTTGATAGTCGTATTTGCTTAGAACAGTCATTGTAATAAATTCAACATTATCAACTCTCATACATTAATAACAATCAAATGTCATGGTTTTTGTAAATTCCTCTTCTAAGTTCATTAAACAATAACAAATGCATTGTACTACAAAGGCACACTTGCGACAATGCGAATTGAATTTAAAAAAGGCTTAAAGTACATTTTTGGAAGCCACATAGGGGTTTTATGCTTTAATCACAATCCTAAACCAATTATGCATCTTACTATAAAGACACGCGTACCTTGAAGATGTAATGAATATTTAACAACACTAGGCTAAATAAAGCACTAGTAGCATCTCAGCCGTAGGGTTATGTTATAGAATACTATCAGCTTAAACAGTGTTACTAACCTCAATTAGCTTTAATACTTGGATGGTGTTATTCAACCTTGGATGGTGTTATTCAACCTGCATGAGACATTGTAACACTTAAATGGTCTCAAATACAACCCTAATCAAGTATGTAGGTTCAGATGTAATCGCTGCAGTAATATGGCTTTAAGGAAGAATTTGGGGAACATTATGATTGATAGTGGAAAATGAAAAGAAACACTAGGTTTAGTTTAGTTTAGTTTTATTCGGTATTTCATGACAACTGTAAACAGAATAATATAAGACAATTTTTTAGAACAAATATTTATACAAATCCCAGAGACAGCAAATTGTTGAAAGCCAGGAAGGTTCACAAAAAACTGGCTATTAATGCAGACTTATTGTCAACAGGGTCCCAAAACAACAGAAAGATTGCAAGGGATGAAAAAAAATAACGAGAGACAGAGGAAATAAGTTTACATTCGCAGATTCGTACAAAGTTGCTAGCGTCCATGCTCAGAGCTACATTAGCCAACTGCTTCTAACTAATTTCTTGAATAGAGCAAGTTGCTCATGTGTGATGCTCGGAATATTCTAAATAAAAGGTGGTAGTTAAAGGTATTAGCTACTATTCCACATGGATATGAAAATTAATATAAACGTCCTTGAATCAAGGAAAGGCATGATAGAATCAAAACAAACAAACAAAAATTAATTATTTGTTCTTTAAAAGATGATTTTCCACTCAATTCGTTATTTAGCCATCTGTTGACAGTGTTTCTATTTTCCCAAAGTTACAACTTCAGAACGTAGGTTTGTCGTTTTAAAATGACTTTATTAAACTGTAGAAATATTAAATACATCCAAAAGCACGATATCTGGAACATCTGGAACAAAAGTTGGAGTACCGTAAACAGGGGTGACTTTCAACGCCGAGGTGACTTTGAACACAATTAAGACAAGGTGGTTTGCGAACCACAATTTCGATTAAAGCTGGTTTGTAAGAGATTTCAACCACCAGTGGTTGATGAACCACCTTGCCAAAACTTTTGAATCCAAGACAATAACTGAATAAAAAGTGGTTTTATGTTCAAACGTGATATTTTATTTTCAGCCTTTTGTTGTTCTTCACTTGATTCACCTAAAATATAAAGCAAAGTTTTCTTTTTTGCACACTTTTTCTAATCGTATTCGGTTTTTAAGCCGTTACTGTCCATTATAACACCATACATACATTTTCGTAAAGAGCTAATGGCCTAGCTTAGATCCATGGCAACGCATTCTGGATATAAGATACACGATTTACAAGGTGTCAACACATTCACTCACTTTATTTATCACTGAGCATATCGACGGCTAAGTGTAATCTCCATCATGAAATATTGAGACTTTGAGAAGCATTTCCTATATGGAGGTTAATCGTCATATGAATAAAAGAAGGTCGTAACTGACGTACATGTAATGATCTACAAGATTTTAAAATACTTTATCATGTTTATATCACACATTCGTGCAAAAAAGCAAAATTGTCACGATCTGTGATTTATTTAAATTGTAGGAACCAGCAACCATACTTATAAGTATAGAACGTACTCCTGCAACTGAATGGTAATTTGACTGAGAATGCGGCTATCGAGCCACTCCATGCAGCGTTGTTCCTTGCTTACGCACATTTTGGCGGGAAAATGTAAGATGCGTATTGCGTTGTGGCGTGCGACCCAGAGCAGGACTATTACGCACTCACGCAGCGTCGGTCCAGGTGTAGCGCCCGCGTGGCGCAATCCCCTAACTTTTTAGGGCTGGTAAACGGGTGTGTGGGGGTGTGTGTGTGTGTGTTTTTGATAAATATGATTTCATAATAACAAGAGGAATTTATTTGCGCTCGTTAATTTCTAAGATTCTTCTCAATTTGGAATGTTGTACAAATTTCATGAGAGGTTTTTTCACATTCTTACTTGGCTACGTACACTGATTGTTTTTGAGACTCAAAATTCAATTTTTCAATCGCAATATAGACCTCATTTTATTCAATGAATATAGAATGGCAAAGTTTTATATTTTCACATAGAATGCAAAGTCTTCTAAACTTTATCATAAATAATTACATTAATTTTAGAAGATGGCTTTGCCTGCAGCCATGGTAACCATAGAAACGTTCCCTGGATATACGTGATTTACCAGGTGACAAGTCGTTCGTTTGTTTATCTTTATTAGATAGGTTGCGTAATTTGTCGTTCGGTCAAACCGAACGGAAAACTGGACAACGCCATTCAAAATGTGCATCCATGCGTTGAATGTCTCGTAAGCAATAACGCGTATACAGCCATGTTTCCACTGTTTCATATTGCAATGAACGATTTAAGAATAGTAAATCTACGTTTGCATATATACCGTAATTCAGTACGGTACATTAATACGTTAAATTTAAGCGCTCTCGTTCTCGTATACGAAAACGCGAACGGAATTTGCGCAACCTGTCTATTATAACAAAGAACATTAACGGATTAGTGAGTGTTTTTTTACATCTAGGAGTATCGAAACTTCACTGAAGGCCGGAACAATATTGTACACAATAAGGTTTTTAGTAAAAATCCTCAACATTCTCAAGCAAACCCATAGCCCAGAATCAATCAAATCATTCATCTAAAAATACAATATTTTTCAGGATAAAGTTGGGCCTATAAAATGGTGTATAGCTGGAATTAGTTAAATTTTATTTAGCAATGAGAATTCCACGAATTGAGAAACACATTGTCATCGAAACAAAGCCATTTCTTGTGGTTTTCGTATTTTTGGGAGAAGCAGATATACTTTTAGCTTGCTATTTAGCAATGTTAAAAGTGTAAGTTTCGATCACATTCTCATCACCAGGGCTCCACCGGAAGTATTTAAATTTTTGATGTCAAATGATGCTATATTTTTCTGATTGTAAATCCAAAATTTCACCTCCAAATTCCAAAAAGTTTTTGAGATAAAGCAAAAAGAGTAAAGTTAATTGGTTTACCTATTTTCAATATCTTATGTATTTTCATAACAGCCTCATCCCCAGGGTTGCATACTTTGCTCTGAAGAGTAAACAAGAAGTAAACTAAGGGTGAAAAATCGGAAAATGCATTTCAGAGGTCAAGGTTAATCAGATAAAAGTAGATTATACACATGTTAAAATAGGAACCTACACCTTTAAAACCCGCTTTACGTCCATTGATCAACATTTGATTTTGAGTAACTGTAAAACCCGTCCGGCAACCATCTTGGAGGTTATTGATACGTTTTCAACTATTATATCTGTAGCTTGCTATTATGAGACAAAAAACTAATTCAACAAGTAACGCATCAATCAGTTGATAAGTTGCTGTTCGTTGTTCTTCACTTCCTTAATTTGATTAATTTAAGATGATAAGCAGAATTTCCTTTCTTCAAATCTTTTAAAGTCTACAAAACAAAATCACTATATCAAATGCATCCAAGAAGCAAGCTAATGAGTTTGCTCGTAACCATGACAACGTACCCTGGATGCAAGATACACGACTTACCAGGTGACAAAATATTCATTCATTTTATTTGTCAGTGAGCACATGGAGCACAGCAACGGCTAAGTGCAATTCTAATCAAGAGAAATGAGACTTCCTAAAGTATTACCCTTAATATAACAATTACAGCCTTTTCCTTCTTGCATCATTCTTCACATGGCTGACATCACCATAATACAATCTTTGAGCTAGTGCAAACGGAGATGAAAACCTCATTGTATGATAAGAATGAGCCGTTAATGGGACAAAAGTTTTTAACAAATTGTCTTTAAACGAATGATGGTTTATATCTTGTGTAAGTTTGATGCAATAACGGTATGCGCTCAAATCAAATCAAATCATTGCATGAAAAAGTAGTAAGAGCATTAACTACAAATAAAAAGAAAACACAATGATGCTAGTGTTTGCTGGTCTTGATCGTGAGGGGTAAAATTGTTGTTTCTTTGGAAAAGTAGATAAGATTTTTTCCATGGTTTCTATGTAAAGATGACTGATACAAATCGGATACATCAAAAGAAATTAGCACAACTGGGATTCATTAGTGAAATTCAGTATTTCATTACAGTTATTCATGTCGACTTTGTAAATATCAAATACAGCTGATGGAAATACCTATACGCAGAAATGTAATAGTAAAATAATTTGAAGGTTAACAGTTAGTTGCCCTCTAAATGACATTCAAGTTATAACTGATACAATGACGGCTTATTTTAGTTTAAAATTTTATTTCCCTTTACTCTAATTTGATAGAGATACGGTAGATGTCGATTATGAGAACGATTTTACCAGTTGAGTGTAGTAAGCTGAATGTATTTGGTCTTCACGATTAGATTTTCGAAAACTTCAAAAACTGTTCAAACTTCAAACTCAATAACAAGAGAAGATTTAATTAACAACTATGTCCATAATAGGCCTATATCTTGAATGTATAAACTGATTTTTTTCAATTATTAGAATATACATTTGAATGGCATGTTAGATACCAAGTCAAAAATGCTTGAGCTATTTGCAAAATCGTATATTTAAACACTAAATACAAGAATAACCTTCCTTCAACATGAACAAGTTGAGTGGCATTTATTTTTCCAAAAATAATGCTGTTTTGAAGCTGTTATCTAATTAAATGCAACATGGGTAGCCAATAAATCAGTCACATAATGGGGATTCAGGATGCTTCTATTCAGTTATCATGGATATAAAATATGAACAACTTGTCTCAATATGTATAGATATATATAGAAAGAGATTTGAAACACTTCTTTACACGTATAGTTGAGTCAATTCTCAAAAAAGCTAATAAGCTTATAACATCCTTCAGTTGCATATCATCAACAAGTTGTACCAAGGGACCTGCGTGGGACAGGCAGGAGTTGTCTAAATGTGTCAAATTTAATTATTTCTTGCAGTAGATTGATTTCAGTGTAAATGTCAGTTTCTAGAATCAACACCTTTCTACTGAGGTTTGCTATAAATGTCAATCTAATCCAGTCGAGAGTTAATACAGATCATGGGTTTATGTTAAACTGTATTTGATCATCTGTTACGTTGACTATACCATATTGCTGTTCTAGCAAAACAAAACCTCAACAAAGACAATTATATCAATATCAATTAATAAATGCGCATTTTATGTCGCAAGTGGAATAAGACAAAAGTCAATGCCAGCGCGGTCAATTTTGAATCATCCAATTCACGAGGCTCGTTTTGGACAGCAATCAAAATGTACCGCAAGTGCATTGTGAATTTTCAATCAACTTTATGTTTTTGCGTTCTGATTGGCTAGGTGACAAGCGGGGTATATAAATATATAAAGAAGAATGTGGTGTTTAACGTGTTTGGACCAAAATGCTACACGTATCGTATTCAGACGATCTTTACAGGGCGTCTCAATAAAAGTGCAACACTCGGAAATTTCTTGTTTTAGGCATGAAATCGTGTCGTAATTATGCAAATTTGATGTCAAATTCAGAATAAAGGACATATCTTTCCGGTACAATTTACCCCATCACGATAGCTTTTGCCAATCTGGAGATATACGCAATTGTTTGCAGGTAAGCGAAATCCACTCTGTGCCACTTTTCAATAAAGCGATAGAAACACGTTTCTAAATTTTAAAAACATCCTTATAAAACGTTGCCGTTTGGTTACATTTCTGACGCCTTCAATTTTCTTTGTTAAGACATTCAGAGGACGTTTTCTACACTTTCAAAAATATTCTGGTCAATATTACAAAATGCGCAAATGATTAATCTTTCCCTCGTGGAGGCAAAAGGTGTGCTCCTAATATTTAAAAAAATGTTTATAAAGCTAAAATGTTATTCAATATGATAAAAAAAAAATTATCAATTATCTACTGTAAATCTGGATATTAATTTATCTAAATCTATTACAAGAATGATTAATTATTTTTATTTATTAATTAATTAATTAATTAATTAATTAATTAATTAATTAATTAATTAATTAATTAATTAATTAATATTTACGTATTCATTTATTTATACTTTGATTGATTTATTATTTCTTTTAATTTTCTCTTTCATTTTCTTTAAATATATTTTTAGGCAACGTCCTTAGAACGTTTATAAAACGTTTTAAGCCTTACAATTTTGGCGCTAAGTAAAAGTGATCAGAGTTATCCTGAAAGAAGCGAAAATCATGACTATTGATGTTTATCTGGTTAGATATGATTTAGTAGGCCTAATGTATTCATTTGGTGGTTATTATATAATACTATGATAGGTCTCTAGTAAAACATGTACATAAACCCATATAAATTGAAGTTAAGCTCTTTGTGAAGCAAGCATGGCTCAGTAGCAACATTGGTAAGTCGTAAGACTCTTAAGGTCTCAGGTTCGAATACGGTTGTGGTGAACGTGGAATGGTTCCCAGCGGTATATGACATCTTAAAAGGTTTTGAAGATGTCATACACCGCCAGGGACCATTTTACGTTCACCACAACCCTATTTTTGTAAATTGAGGGGCGTTGGAGGATCATTTTGTACTTTGCTTCCTAACATTCTCTTGGCGCAATCAAGTGTGACCAAGACATTCAATCACCTGATTCTCACTCTACTACAGATAAACATTCAATATGACCTTTCACTTTAAGTAAAGAAGTGATGGGGTCAAAGGCGGGGTCAAATCAAATTTTTGTTGTTGCCCCCTTACCAGTACATGAAGAAATTGATCACATTCGGAGTTCCATTTCACACCCACCAAGATTACCTATCAAATCTGACCAAAAACAACATAAGTTGCCAGATATTTTCATCATAAATTGACCTTTATATAAAAAAGTGGTAAAAATATTTTTATTCCAACTATATGAGCAACCCTGTATGTGTGCTTATGTATTGACATATATTTCAAAATTGTTACTTATATTGAGCTAAGTTATTCTAACAATGGGTATTATCTTATCATATAATATGACATGGACATATCTAGTATCACATCAAATATTCATGCTATACCTTTCTCTTAACAGCATTATGTCAGGATGGTAGAAGAGACATGCTTTATGGACATCGCCGGGTAACAGAATGGAGAAACGGGTAGAATATCCAATTGTCAATGGTGCCAATAAAATTATATAATTTACATCAGTTTATGAAAAAATCCTAGGCTACTAATACTAAACCCATCCTGATCTATGCATGGATGCTAATGACTGACAAACGAGCAATAACGCATAGCATTGTCTACATCAATTTACTTTATCATTATTACTCATGCGTTACATTTTATCACAGTCTTTTCTTATCAAATTTTGCGACAAGAATGGCAGATTTTATTTTTTTAAATCGAAAAGAAACGAAATCCAAATCTCTCTTTCATTTTTCTTTTTTGCTTTTGTCTTCAATAATTCTAAATACCGGTATCCCGGGACCGGTATTACAATTCAAAATCGGCAAAAGATTCAATAAAATGTTCATGAAATCCACTGTTAAAAAGCAATGTTTATTTGATTAAAAAACCGATTAGAATAAACCAATTTGATTATATAAATATGAATGCAAACTAAAAATATGCATATTACATCAGACGTAAGCGGAATGGCAAGACAGCAGAATGATTAGATCTAAAAGTATACAGGTCCCTATCATTGAGTTAGGGGCGCACCATTAGATTTCCAGGGGGGCAGGAAGTTTTGTTGAAAAAGTCCCCCTCCACAGACAGAAGAAAAATTCCCCCCTGAACATGGTATAGGCAGAAAAACAGTTACTCCCGAATGGGGCGCGAAAAGAAATTCAACCCCAAACTCAATTTCCTGCTTCCCCCTGGAAATCTAATGGTGTGACCCTAAAGAAATCAGCAACAACCACAACAACCAGTTGGAGAAGAAACACAAAACAAGAAAAACAAATAAAAATGTCAATAACATTGCCAGGGTTTAAAATCTCTTTTACAACAATTTCAATAAACAAAGATGCCATAATTGTGTATATATTGTTTTCTATTCAACACCTTGTGCAGTGTTCTATAGAGTGGTTTGAGTATTATATACATGTACAAGGTGGTATGAAATGAGAAATGTCGTTGATGCGTTACAAGGTAATTTTATTTCATAATGTATAATTTGCAACGTGCTCTAATTACGCGCTACGCTGGCTTTGAAGTAGCTCAAATTATATATAACTCACTCTTTTACCAAATGTCGACAAGCATTTTCTGTATAGAACAAAATATGTATGATGTTTAGATTTAAAGCTTTTATTTTCACGAGCGTATATTCCAATAATAAATAGACACATTGCGTATGTGTTACATGTGTTACACATTGTTGATCTATTTTCGCTCTTCGATCAATTAAAAATTAAAAAAACAAAACAAAACAAGAAAGCATCAATATTTATAATCAACGTGGTTAAAAGTTAGAAGTGATAGGTTTAAAAAAGCAAGTAATAGGGCAACATCTTCATGTCATGCATTGTAGTCAATTCAATCTTCAATTTTAAATTTTTGTATATTGTATATTTTATAATAACTTTGCTCAACTTTTGATTTTTCTTTTCCAAATTGTACAAAAGTTTGATTGCCGCATGTAGGTTAAGATGACACTGGTACAACTCTTAATAGAACAAATTCCATAAAGAGACTTAAAGACAGAAATAAAGATCCTACCTTCATTGTGAGATTCTGTTATAATCCGTTATCAATTGCAAACAAAAACCAAACTTGACATATAAATAGACTCATCCATCAACACACGTTAACATATCCATGAGGTTAATTCGTTCCTTTGCATGCATGTAAAATACAATACACTAACAATGAGATAAGATATCTCGAGAAATATAAGAGCGAAATAATGAGCTGATGGCTTGCAAACTAAGTTGTAATATCGTTGTAGCGCCACAAATCAGGCTGCTTGCTTGAAGCACGCCGCATACATGGACAAAATACATGGAATTGTACGTAATCACAGGTATATTTCGAGACAAAAAAAGTCAAATTATCATACTCCAAAGCATTGAAAGAAAAATGTGGTAGGGAATTAAATGACCCAAATTTTTCTTGAACAACAGTCTCGGAAAAAATAACATTTTTAAATGTTTAAGTTGTTTTTTCTATTTTTGAGCATTCATGGAATGTTATTTTGAAGTTCCTTTTTACAACTCTCACAACAAGAAGGTTATTTACACCATAGTTGCTAATCTATATTTTTAAATGATGCTCTTAAAACTACGATGTGAAAGAGGGAACACAACAATCGAGGTTCCTTTTGCGCCATATCATATTTAACCATGTATTGATGTAATTCAAAAAGTCAGCCTTTTTATCGCTTGATAACCATTTCAACTTTTTAACCCCGGGGGCAGTCAATTATAAAATGGATACGGGCCCGCGCTCCGACAGGCTAGGCATTCGGTTAGAGCACAGGCCATAAAATGAGGGGTCGTTGGGTGAGGGCTTGAATGTTGGCATCGGTGAGAGAACAATACAACAATATTAGGATCGTTGGTCAAAAAATGAGGGGTCAGCATGATTTGAGCGGAATTTGGCATTCGGTGAGAGAAATTTGGCATTCGGTGAGAAAAAAAATATATAAAAATTTAACGGGTCTTTGGGTGAGAATACATACAGATGTAAAATGTGGGCGTCTTTGGGTGACAGTAACGCTGAAAAAGGGGAGTTGATTAAATTAAAATGATAAACGAAGCTTCTCTTTTCACATTATTTTTAAACGTTTTCATCCATTATTATTATATTATAATAGATAACTAATGGCTTCACCTGTCACCATAGCAACGTACTCTGTCAGTCATTCACTTTGTTTGTCACTGAGCATACCAGTGGCTGATTGTATTTTTCAGCAAGAAATATTGAGACTTGCATAGGCATTTCTTAAAAAAAGGGAGGATGATTGTGTTATCTTGTATTATTTACCTATTTACATGAAATATACCTGTTAAAGTACACAAGTCTGTTCAAGTTTGTCGTAACTTATCTCATTACGGACAAAGGATTTAGTTTACAAATTGTAAATGACAAAAGAAGTATCGAATTAATCTTGCCGCACAAAAGAGGCCTTTCAATCACAGTATAGAATAGGCTATTGTATTTTTATCGTGTAAACACAAAGGGATTGTTACGGATTGCAATTTCTCAAGTGGGGATTATCTTTACTTATTGAATCCAGTGAATAGAATAAGTAATGGGTTAACAAAATATTTTACTACGGATTACAAAATGCATTGTTATGCACGGACAGATCATTTGAACTCAATAGCTGTCCGGTTTTTCACAAGTGGGGGGGGGGGGGCGGAAATACCCCATAACGGTTGATCGCCGATTCCACCAAAACACACATCAGAGTGACCCTATGCATTATGTTATTATTTTACAACTTACACATTTCAGGGGTACCCCTTAAGGTGGGGGTATGGTAGGCTATCAAAGGGTAGGAGTCGTGTTACATAAAAAGGCTCGATAAGACAAGGATTGCGTTTTCTCTCATATGAAAGGTCAGTAAGTAAGATGTTTTAATCTAAAATTTCAGTGAAATTTGCCGAAAGGGAGATTTTATGGCCAATTTTGTAAGTTACTGTATAGATAACTTTATGGTTACTATAATTCAACTTTATCTCCAAAGATGGACATGTATCAGCTGTAAAATGTCACATGGGTAATGAGAAAAATATGTGACATATTTTAGTACCAAAATATCGGAAAGTTTGAAAAGAATGCTGACCCAATCGGACTGGGCTCCTTTAAAAGCTATCTAGAGAAATTGAAGATAAAACGTCGTTTTGGTGGAAGAATCTACTAGCCGCTAGCACTTTCCTTGCTGTCTGTTTTGCTGAAGACGTTCACTCTGGTCACTCTGAAGTGAAATAGTCACTTACATACATTTGTGAGTTATTGTTCGACGATCCTCTTGACTTCAAATGTCTTTGTGTCATAGGTATGCTCTATTCTAAATAAAGAACTACCTATAATTAATGGTAAATACTATCTATCTGCTCAGGAAAATGTGAATCCTGAAATCATGAAAAGACAAATAGTTTCCACTGCATTTGTAGGAACTCAAACCATGGCTTATGACGCAGGTTAGCTGTGCATTACGAAGTGAAGGAAATACCGCTGAGGTAAGTGAGCTTGAGGCCGTGAAATGAAATCTAAGGCAAAAACATTACAATGCCGCATTTTTCTTTTGTTTACAAAAATAAAACTGCAATTTTAGCCTCCATGGAATGCTCAATTTGCAAGTAAATAACACGAATGCTACACATGAAGATATTAGAAATAGACAATACAGAGATCAAATAGGGAGATCTCAGATTAATAGTTCACATCCGGATTTTTTAAGGCAAAATAACGCGAGTTTATTACATTATCATTCAAAATCAACACTACATACTTATACAATATCATTTATAATTCAATAAGAAGTATCAAGCCCAAAATCTGTCAAAATTTGAATACAATTGAATCGAAAAAGCTGTCAACTTTTTCAAAGTTGTCTGTTGACGCTATATTGACCTTGATCATGGATGTGAGATCACTAGTAAAAGTTCATGTATAAATTAAGACTCTATTCCATCATTTTGTCCATATGTACGCCAAAATGTGATATTCTGACATGTGTAAGTACGCAAAACCTTTGAACAAACATAACGGTCCGCGGACTTGCTTGCGAAAATGATCTGTAGCCTTAATTGCGTACAAACAAAATGAAAATATCACAGAACGTTAATGTGGCAAAATCTTTTTTCTTTTCCCGTCACCTTAGAGAGGAAATGCTAGAAACTTCGCTGCGAAAAACTGCCACCAACCTTTAAAAGGTTCATAAAATACAATTTTACAGTTTTTGAACCATTACACGATAAACTGCTGAATACTTGGTTTTTTTTTTAATTTATTTATAATTTGGTAGACGTATCAAGGTGTATATCTATGATGGAAATATTAATGCACATGTAATTTTTTCGGATCGTTTGAATCACGAGATGTTGAGTTGACATGGTAAATGTATTCTTGTCGTGTTTATAGTGTCAATATTCGCTTTGCGTTGCTTTGTTTCATATATACGATAATCGTGGCATTAAAACAGTCATACACAAGCTGGATGTTATTCTGTTGAAGCATATATTAAATTTGTCCTCGTAAATGTCATTTGTCAGTTAAGGATTGCCTTGTTTCATCAGAATATATTTTTTTCAACCAAGATGCTATCAAACAGGATCACTTTGTACTGAATAAATGTTTGGTGTTCTAGTTGTATGATGACGAAAACACAGGCATTGTTGTTACTCATTTAGCCGAGAGATTAATACGAAATTTAGTAACGCGTTGTCCATTATCATTTGTATAGTTTTGAGAGAAGTTGAGTTTTCTTTTAGCTAGTTTGTTTTTCAATTTCATTTTTACGAACATTTGTCACAGAGCCGTTTTCTATGAACATGAATTTTTCGCAGATTATACATTTTTGTCCCAACAGAGTAATCGAAAATTGTTCAACGACCTCTCGCCATTATTGATACGTTGTTAGCTATCCTATCTGTAGCTTTGCTATTTGGGGATGATAATCTTAATTCGACACTTAATTTATCAGTCGGTTGATAGCTCTTGTTTTTCACTTCCTGAACTTGATAAGCAAAGTTTGCTCTTTAATTCTTTACAAAGTCTTCGAAAACGATATCATCTATAACATATTCGTTCAAGTAGACAGCTAATGGGTTTCCTCGTAACCATAGCAACGTACCCTGGATGCAAGATACACGACTTGGGTGACAAGATATTCATTCATTTTATTTGTCACTGAGCACATGGAGCACAACAACTGCTAAGTGCAATTTTAATTTAAAAATTATTGAGATTTTAACACGTTTTTCAAGAAGGGATGGCTGATTTTGTACCAAGGACACATCTGTTGTCCAGTCTTAGACGCGGCTTGTGGTTTGTCATTTCTCAAAACCAGCTCTTTCCTTTTTCACTATTATTATCATCATGACTGACATCATGAAAACACCACAAAGAAGTGACAAAATATGTTTAAAGCTGCCAGCTTTTTACCGATTCTGGGCTATCCTTGTCTGACGTTTAAATGAAAAAAGTAAGATGTCTTCATGCTTGCCATTTGGCAAAACATCGTGATTCGATTTATCCTGGACGATAGAGTCACAACATTATTTCTGCACCAGACCCTTTCATTATTGCTCTCAAAATTATGATCGTTACATAATATTTATACCAGTTTTGATATAAAATTGCCTTGACAAAACGATCATTCTATATTAGTAGAACTTATTTTGTGTTGGTAGAAAATCACAGTTTGATTGTCAATAGGTCAAAAAGTGTCATGTTTTGCCAAAAATGGTGGCAGCTCGGGTGACAGCGGTGGGATTTTTTACAATTTTGAACCAATTCTTGACAATATCTCAAAAACTAAGACTAAAATCACAAATTTGAGAAATGCATACCCAGACATTGCTTTCTAGATTCTAAAAAGTAAAATAGTTCATAAATTATACATATATTTTACTTTTACTTTGATTTAGTTATCCATTGCTGAGTTACAGAGCAAAAAACATTTCTGAAAATGAAGGGTTGACAGCATTATGTGAGGATGGGAGGAGAGACATGCTTTATGAACATGGCTGGGTAACAGAATGGAGAAACGGGTGGATCGATTGTCAATGGTGCCAATAAAGTGATAGAATTTACATCAGTTCAGGGAAAAATCAGAATCATAGAATACCAATACTAAGCCAATTCTGACTCTTATCCAGACTTATGCATGGATGCTGATGACTGGTAGCATTGTCTATGGCATTTAACTATGTAATTATCACTCATGCGTTACATTTTGCCACAGTGTGTTCTAATCAAATTGTGCGACAAGGATGATATATTTTATGAAGCAATCGAATTAAACGAAATCCAAAACCGCTCTTCATTTCTTCATTTTTGTTTTTATCTTCCATATCAAACTGTTACAATTCAAAATTGATAAAAGATGGAATAAAGTATTTCTGAAATCGACTGTTAACAAGCAATTGATAAGTGAATACGCAAGAATTAGAACATCCCAACTCCCTTCTGTTAAGTTATGTAAAATATAAATGCACATAAATCTCTGAAAATGCTTTCAAATCACTAGAACGCATTTCCGTGTCTTTATCCCAATTATAGTGTCATATTTGACCTTGTAGTTGACTTTGTTAGACATTGTTAGATAATTTTCCTAGCATATAGTTGCAGAGGTGAGCTCATGAGTTGGGATGTTCTTGTAATGGCTGTTTGAATATAGCAACAATGTACTATAACATTTATCTAACAATGTCTAATCAAGTCAACTACAAGGTCAAATGTGACAATATGATTAGGATATTGACATGGAAGTGCTATTTTAGTGATGTGAAAAGCATTTTCAGAAATTTGTATGCATTTATATTTTATAAATATAATTAACAGAAGGGAGCTATTGGAGTTGGGATGTACTTATTCTGGCGTATTCAATTGATAATCTATATAAAAATTAATGCAAATACGGTAGAGTATAATCAGGCCCCTGACACTTTATCCCCATGTACTTCATAGCTCATTTGATTACTATTTCTCAATAGTCGCTGGTTGACGTTTCTTCGCTGATCACGTGATCAGTGGCTCCAATTAGCGTAACCTGTAACGTAATATGTAGACAAAAACGAGGTCACAAAATGAAGAATGCTGCTCAAATATCGATAAATCCTGACATCGTCCTTGATGTGTGTTACGCTTAATCGGGTACAAGGTGTGCACCTTTCTTCATTTTTTGACCTCGTTTTTGTCCACATATTACGATATACGTTACGCTAATTGGGGCCATGTTTTTAGCTCAGTGTCATCTCTGTTACCAGTTCGGTCCAACTGCCCATTTGTGAAAGGTTGCCTGATACGGCAGCACCTTTCCCAATCTGGCAAGCATAATACACAGAATGCACTGCGAGGCCTATTATGTTTTAAAAAAGCTTAACTGTGAACCAAAAGACTTTTTGGTTGGTGTTTATTTTTGGTACACAGCAGCATGGTCATATTTGGAAGGTTTTCACCAGGCGGAAAAAAATATTTAAAATGATATAACCGTTTGTAACGGTTTTCTAAATTCAAATTTAAATAAGGAAAACAAATGGTTTATAACTGTAAAATGTTTCAAAACCATATTAGAGTGGAGATTTGTTAATAAAAATAGTAAATAAGCTCTAATATCAAAGGATATTTCAAATAACAAAATAACACATTTTAATGGTACATTGCATTGTGGGTATTGCTTAGAGAGAAGTTGAGTTTTCTTTTAGCTAGTTTGTTTTTCAATTTCATTTTTACGAACATTTGTCACAGAGCCGTTTTCTATGAACATGAATTTTTCGCAGATTATACATTTTTGTCCCAACAGTGTAATCGAAAATTGTTCAACGACCTCTCGCCATTATTGATACGTTGTTAGCTGTCCTATCTGTAGCTTGCTATTTGGGGATAACAATCTTAATTCGACACTTAATTTATCAGTCGGTTGATAGCTATTATTTTTCACTTCCTGAACTTGATAAGCAAAGTTTGCTCTTTAATTCTTTTCAAAGTCTTCGAAAACGACATCATCTATAACATATACGTTCAAGTAGACAGCTAATGGGTTTCCTCGTAACCATAGCAACGTACCCTGGATGCAAGATACCCGACTTAGGTGACAAGATATTCATTCATTTTATTTGTCACTGAGCACATGGAGCACAACAACTGCTAAGTGCAATTATAATTAAGAACATTATTGAGATTTTACCACGTTTTTCAAGAAGGAATGGCTGATTTTGTACCAAGGACACATCTGTTGTTCAGTCTTAGACGTGGCTTGTGGTTTGTCATTTCTAAAAAAACAGCTTTTCCTGTTTCATTATTATTAACATGACTGACATCATGAAAATACCACAAAGAAGTGACAAAAATATGTTTAACCCTCGTCCACCTAAGGTATTTTCTACTCCCCCCCCCACCCCTGTGAAAATGAAATTGACGGGCCAAAAGTGTGGTTGTGTTATACCATAGTATAGAGTAGAGTCTCCTCTTTCTATTGATACCTAAATCATGAAAATTGGTCAAGGCGTTATGTAATTATGACGTCATATAGTACTTTAGGTCGGAAATTTTTGCCGAAATCTGATTTTCGACGAAAATTGAAAAACAAAAATCAACAATTCGCCTTTAAAGTTCTAAATATCGGATTTTCATCGGGTGTTTTGCTAATGAATAAAGCAAATGGTAGTTCTAACATGTTCTGTAAGTTTAAGCTGGTTAGCATGCAGATATTTTTCAAAATGGCGACTTTTTATATAGGGACCCCCCTACCCACGGACTTTGACGGCTTACCCTACCCCACCTAAGGTGATACCCCGACTTTTTTCATCAAAATGACCGCAAAGGATGTAAAAACAATTACTTAAATGCCCGGGGTCACTTTGTTTTGCGTTTTGGAGCAATCGGCGACGATCCGTTAGGCATCCCCCCCCCCCCCCTTAGGTGGACGAGGGTTAAACTGCCAGCTTTTTACCGATTCCTTGTCTGACGTTTAAAAGAAAAAAAGGAAGATGTCTTCATGCTTGCCATTTAGCAAAACATCGAATTATCCTGGACGATAGAATTACAACATTATTTCCACACCAGACCCTTTCATTAATTGCTCTCAAAAATTATGATCGTTACATAATATTTGTACCAGTTTTGATATAAAATTACGCCTGGTAGGCGCTAAAGTTTGCCCTGACAAAACGATAATTCTATATTCATATATTTGTAAAACAACTTCTTCCAGTTGGTAGAAAATCACAGTTTGATTGTCAATAGGTCAAAAAGTGTAATGTTTTGCCAAAAATGGTGGCAGCGGTGGGAATTTTTTTTTACAATTTTGGACCAATTCTTGACAATATCTCAAAAACTAGGACTAAAATAAACAATTTGAGAAATGCATACCCAGACATTGCTTTTAGATTCTAAAAAGTAAAATAGTTAAAAATTTCACCAAATGAAAATTGAGTTACCTTTCCCGTAAAATTTGGGGCTAAAAACATGATTTTTGAAGCTTAGGGTCAAATTTACACATGTTGGTCCAAAAATGGACTCTCCATCATGTTTAGTATGCAAATCCACTTCTAGAAATATATATATGTATTTGGATTTAATTATCCATTGCTGAGTTACAGAGCAAAATCCATTTCTGAAAAGGAAGGGTTGACAGCATTATGTCAGGAGGGTAGGAGAGATTTGCTTTATGGACGTCGTTTGGAAACAGAATGGAGAAAGGGGTAGAATATTCGATTGTCAATGGCGGCAATAAAATAATGGAAATGACATTAGTTCAGGAAAAAATCAGACTCATAGAATACCAATACTAAGCCAATTCTGACTCTTATCCAGACTTATGCATGGATGCTGATGACTGGTAGCATTGTCAATGGCATTTAACTATGTAATTATTACTCATGCGTGACATTTTGCCACAGTGTGTTTTAATCAAATTGTGCGACAAAAATGATATATCTTATGAAGCAATCAAATAAAACGAAATCCAAAACCGCTCTTCATTTCTTCTTCTTTTTTTTTTATCTTCCATATCAAACTGTTACAATTCAAAATTGATAAAAGATGGAATAAAGTGTTCCTGAAATCGACTGTTAACAAGCAATTATTATTTATAAACTATATAAAAAATTAAGGTAGTGTACAATCAGTCAGTCAGTAATACTAAAACTGAAGTGCAATTTGAATACACCAGGCGTGGGCATAATGGTTTTACACATGTAATATAAGTATCAAGTGACAGGAACATGTTGAGATCTAAAAGTATACAAGTCACAAACTAGAATTATAGTATTAATCATTTGAAGAAGCAACAAAAGATGTGTAAAGCAAACAAAAATGTCAATGAATTGGTATGGTTTTAAATTTCTTTACAACAATTTCAGTAAGAAAAATAATTTTATATATAATGTTTCTATTCACAACCTTGTGCAATATGCCATATACATGTACAGTGGCTTAGTTATTTATTCTGTATGTACATGTACAAGGTGATTTAAAATGGAAAACGACGTCAATGCATTTAAAGGTGCTTTTATTTCATAATGTACAATACGCAACGTGCTCTATTTACGCTGGCTTTAAAGTAGCACAAATAATATAACTCTCTCTTTAACAAAATGTCGATTACATTTTCTATTTAGACCAGATTATGATATTTTTAGATTTTAATGCTTTTATTTTTACGAGCGTGTATTCCAAAAATAAGCAGAAGTATTGCGTTTGTGTTACATATTGTTCGTATGTTTTCAGTTTTCCCCCAATTCAAAAAAGCGAGAAAGCATCAATATCATTATCAACTTCTTCAAAAGTTAGGATTGAATTTAAGATTTTCGTAGTCTATATCTTATTGCGATGCAACTTTCGATTTTTGTTTCAAATTGTACAAACGTTGGATAGCTGCAGGTGATGCAGGCTGGTACATATTAAAGGTGTAGGTTCCGATCACATTCTCAACCCCGGGGCTCAACCGGAAATTGTACAGTTTTTGATATCAAATTAGAGTCCATATTTTTCTGATTATGAATCCAAACTTTCACCTCCAATACTTTACACCTCTTTATACTTTTGGATATATGACATCAAACGAAAATTAATTGGTATACCTATTTTCTACTCCTAAGGGTTGAACCTCACAAAATGCATTTCAGAGGTCAAGGTCAATTAGTTAAAAGTAAATTATGCCCATGTTGAAATAGGAACCTACACATTTAAATAGAAATCGATTTTAATAGAACGAATTCCACAAAGAGACTTAAAAGAAGAAAATAAAGACCCTACCTTCATTGTGATATTCTGCTATTATCTGTATTCAATAACAAACAAGCACCAAACTTGACAAATAAACACACTCATCCATCAACACACGTAAACATATCCATGAGGTAAATTTGTTCCCCTGCATGCATATAAAATACAATACACTAACAATGAGAATAGATATCTCGAGAAATATAAGAGCGAAACCTTTGAAAATGATGAGCTGATTAAGTGAATGTCGTTGTAGCGCCACAAATCAGACTGCTTGCTCGAAGCACGCTGCATACAAAATAAAACTGTAAGTAATCACGGGCATATTTTGAGAGAAAAACCATATTCATCATATTTTAAAGGAAACAAAAGTGTGGTAGGTAATTAAATGGCCAAACTTTCTTGAACAACAATTTCCAAAAAAATAAAAAAAAAGAAGAAGAAAAGAAAAATAACGCTTTTAAATGTTTTAATTCTCTTCATTTTGAGCATTCGTGAAATGTTGCTTTTACAACTCTCACAACAAGAAGATTAAGATTATTTACTCGTTCTTAACTTGCTAATCTATATTTTGAAAAGATATTGAATTCATTTATAAATTTAACCAAAACAAAACTCCAGGTTACGACAATATGCCTGTAAGAAAAGTTGCACCCGAGATATCTGTACCTTTATAAAAAAAATAACTGCTCGTTATCGACAGGGATAGTACCCGAACAGCTGAAAATTGCAAAAGTAATACCAGCATACAATAAAAGATAATTCTGAAGTATTCTCTAATTACAGACCCGTATCTGCTCTTCTATATTTCTCTAAAATTCTAGAAAGATTTATGTTTAATTAATGTATGGACTATATTAACAGGAACAAGATTTTAAATGAAAAACAATTTGGTTTTAGATCAAATCATTCAACATGTAGAATTTGTTGATAAAGTTACTCAAGCTGTGGACAAAAACGATAGCACGCTTGGAATTTTCCTTGATTTGTCCAAAGCTTTTGATACGATTGATCATGAAATATTATTGTACAAATTAGAATATTACAGCTTCCGGGGCAACGTGTACAAATGGTTTGACAGTTATCTTAAGAATCGAAAACAGTTTGTTAGATATCAATTGTGTGATTCTGATTGTAAAAAATTTAAATGTGGTGTTCCCCAAGGTTCTATATTAGGTCCTTTGCTACATATTCTTGATGTAAATTATTTTACAAATACAGCATCGTTGTTTGACATTATTCTTTTTGCTGACGACATAACTTTATATTCGCATCCTGATATTTGGTTCAAAACAAACAAACTGTCTGTTAATGCAAGTAAAACCAATTATATGATCTTGGCAACATAACATAGATGTGAAAACCAAAAATTACAGTACTCATATTGATAGTGCTTCCGAAATTGCAGACAGTATGATTAATGATGACCAATTAAGTAAAAAAAAAGTCATTTTGGATAGTGTATCATTGGAAAGGGTCAATTCTACAAAATTTCTATAGGCATTATTATAGATGAAAACCTTACTTGGAAGAATCATTTAGATGCAATATCGAAAACAATATCTAGAAATGTTGGAATGCTAACTAAATTGAAACATTATGTACCTGGATATATATTACGTTCCTTATATCATACACTGGTTCTACCGTATACTAATTATGGTATTTTAATCTGGGGCAATACTTGTAAAATATATTTAGATAGGGTTCTCAAGTTACAAAAGTGGGCTATAAGAACTGTTTCTCATGAACATTACAGATGTCATACCGGGCCACTATTAAAAAAACATAAAATTCTGAATGAATATGATGCTTTTAAACTTGCACTGGGAATCTTTATGTACAAGCACCAAACTAAACAGCTTCCAGGAACCATTGGTGAGTACTTTTGTAAACATAGCCAAATCCATAACTATCAAACAAGAATTTCACAAAATTATAGTGTATATAACGCTACACAATGTTTGCTGGCAGGGCGATCAGAATTACTGGACCTATTCTTTGGAATTCCCTGAACAAGAAATTGAAAGAGAAACTGTTTAGACTGGTTATGAAAAACACATTACTTGATCACTATAACTAAGTTTTGTTTGGCTTTGGTTGTTTATGTTGCTTTCTTTTATTTATAGCACTGATTATTTTGTTTTGTGCTTGTATTTTTTGTTGTTAGCGTTTTATGGGGGATAACCCTTTCAGGCCTTTGGTTGCCTTTTGTTATCTCCTTAATATTAGTTTGTATTTGTTGTAAGTTAATAATGTTTTGATGTTTATGTTATTTTATGATATTGAAATAAATTGAACTTGAACTTGAACTTTTCCCGTACACCAATCAGTGCAAACTTTTGCTGCATATTGTGGTGCTGTTTTGGCCCAATATGTGCAAACGTTTACCCAAACTAACATGCATATTCCCTCCTTTGCACCATTTTGTAACTGTGTAAGTGTAATTTAAAAGTCAGCGCTGTAATCGCATGATAGATATTTCAACTTCTTGATGTTGGTCTTAATTTTATTTGACCAATTTAAAATGATAAACAAAGCTTCTCTCTTACATTCTTTTTAAACGTTTTCATCCATATTACACCATACATATATTATAATAGATAACTAATGGCTTCACCTGTGACCATAGCAACGTACTCTGGATTAATAAAAGGTACTCAACTCACTAGGTGACAAAACAGTCATTCACTTTGTTTATCACTGAGCGTAAAAAACAGTGGCTGATTGTATTTTTCCGGAAGAAATATTGAGACTTGAATATGTGTTTCCCTAAAAAAGCAAGGGACCCTGGGTGTTATCTTGTACTGTTTACCTATTTACAAAAAGAAAAAAAAACACCGTTACTATCATACCGTTAAAGGTATTCTGTACCATTTTTCATATTTAAGTTTTCACTCATATGAAAAATTACCACTTAAACCTCGTCGTCTTCCTAGGTAATTACCATCCCCCTAATGTTTGATTGCCAATTGCCAATTGCACCAAAAACCAAAATCAAAATCTAAGTGTTATTTTTACATCCTGTGCGGTCATTTGATGAACAAAATCGGGGTGCCACCTAAGGTGGACTCTACTAGGACGTCAAAGTTCTAGAGTACAGGGTGGGTGCCACCTCAAAAAATTCAAGTCGTCATTTTGAAAAATATCTGCATAGTGTGGACCAGAAACTTGCAGGAGAAGTTAGCATTGTCAATTCCTTCATTTATTAGCAAATTAACCGACGAAAATCAAACATTTAGAACTTATACGACAATTTTTAGAAAAAGTGATCATTTTATCAAAAAAAAATCGAAATTTTCAGTGCGGAAGTACTTTGTGACGTAACGCCTTCACCAATTTTCATGATCTTAGTATCAATAACAAGAGGAGACGCTACCCTGTTCTATAGTGTCAAACAACATAACCTAGCACGTGTCAGTTTCAAATAATAGGGGTGAGACGTATTACAAAAAAAAAGGTTCAGTAAGACGAGGTTTAAGTTCCACTCATATGAAAGATCACCACTTAAGATGTTTGAATTTCAAATTTCAGTTAAATTTGCCCAACCGTTTTAAATTGTTTGCCAATTTTGTAAGTGGCTGTATAGATATCTAATTCTATGCTTGCTATAAATTGATTTTTTACTTACCGTATATCTCCAGAATAGGACATGTTTCAGCCGTAAAATGTCACATGGGTAAATATAAAAATTTGAGATATTATTTAATATGGTACCAATCTCTTGGAAAGTTTGAAAAATGCTGACCCAATCGGATCGGGTACCT
>JXSR01S056169.1:55497-66023 GCA_000969725.1 Ophiothrix spiculata | reverse complement strand
AATTATATTCAAATATTAGATTATGAAAATATCTTTAAAAATTACGGTAATAAAAACGAAATTATTTCAGATTAGAAAGAGAGAAAAAAAGGAGGAGACTGATTTTAGAGGTCAAACATAAAGGTCAATTGCAAACCAAAACAACCCACATGTGTGTGTGTTGTGCAATCAATGTCTTGTTTTTTGTAGTTTCAAGAAGTGAAATCAGGCAAAATGCCGGCAATGAAATGTCACTACGAGGTTCTAGGAGTGGAGAAAGATGCGAATGATGGCGCATTGAAGAAAGCTTACAGAAAACTTGCATTGAAATGGCATCCAGGTATTTGTTAAAAAATTATTTTTTTCGTTTTCGTTATTCTTATTGCCATTGGTGTTGATGATGATTTATTGATGATGAATGCTGATAGTGAATAAAAAAACTTGTAATAAAAATACATAAATACATGTACATAAAAAAAAAACATTTTCAATGATGTTTTGTTTGTGTGTCGCTCAAGACTCTGAGGACACACACGTTCATGAACTAAATCCAACAAATATTTTCTTTATTTTGTAAAAAACTGTTATTTCTGGTAGACGTAAGGGTAAGTTGTCAAGTTACTGTTGATTAGTCTGACATCTGGCACCATTACTTGACTTAGACTTAGTGTCAAGTCATGGGAAATATCATGTGTAGTAAGGGGGCTGGCATTTTCTTCGGAAGGGGGGGGTCCCAAATATACTAGGGGGGTTTTAGTGAAAATGGGGGGTCATAAAATTATTTCATCAACAACTATTTTCTTTATTTTGTAAAAAACTGTTATTTCTGGTAGATGTAAGGGTAAGTTGTCAAGTTACTGTTGATCAGTCTGACTTCTGGCACCATTACTTGACTTAGTGTCAAGTCATGGGAAAAATGTGTAGTAAAACTGTCATTTAAAGCTTTCTAAGTTTTAACATGAAATATTTGAAAAATAAAAACACTGAAGGCAACATTTTTAGTGTAGAATCATTACAAACCTAATTTAAACTCAACGATGAAATTCATCATCCCAAATCTTGACGTAAACATGAAGTATTTCCTACCATACAAAACCACTGTAATGTTATCAAATCAATCAATCAATCAATCAATGATACAAGTACTTGCATAACATGCATACCCCATGAAGGAGTCTATTCGTACAGGGGACCCACGGCTTTACGTGACTGTCCGACCACGGAGCAAGTAGAGTAAAGTTTCTTGCTCAAGGAAACAAGGAGACGAAAACCGCCCGGCCCGGGGCTCGAACCCACAATCTCTGTATTACGAGACCCGTGCTCTAACCGCTCGGCCACGCTCCCCTCTGCTCTTGTTATTCCCCACTTTGATTATGGATGCATGGTATGGTCAAATTTTAGTGTGGAACATCAACATAGACATACAAAAACAAGCTTTCATGTGAAAGCTATCTGAGCTTCTAGTGAAATTGAAATTTTCAGCATATAAGGAGCTGCCCTTGGCTAATATATATTAAAAATATCAAACTGGTACTGCGTAACATAATAATATTACAGTCATTTAAAATTAGGAAAAATAAGGCCTGTTTAAAAGTTTAAATTTTAAGAATTTATATTAGTTATTTATTTCTAGAAACACTATCACTGAATTTCTCGTTCTCCAGAGAATGAGAAATTCAAAGTACAAACAATTGTCTGTTAATACGGTACTATAAATGTTCAAGTTCAACAAGAATGGTTTTGGACATAGTGTTAAGTTGGAAGTACATTCTAAAAATGCAATAATATCGGTAGGCCTTTAAGTAATATGTTTCAAATATTGTTGTTACAGATAAGAACCCAGACCAAATTGAGGAGTGTACCAAGAAGTTTACAATCATACAGGGTGCATACGATGTCCTTAGTGACCCCCAGGAGCGAGCATGGTATGACAAACATAGAGAGGCTATCCTTAAAGGAGGTGAGGATGTGTATAACTCAAGAGTGGGGGAGGGGAGAAGAGAGGAGGTGGGGCTGGCTGATGTTTACAAGCATACAGGGTGTTCCCGAGTGACCCCCAGGAGCAAGCACATCTCAGGGAGACTGTTCTTAAAGGAGGAGAGGATGGGTATACCCAAGAGCAGGGGAGAGGAGTCGAGTGGAGGGGAGCCGGGGATGGCTGATATGTTTACAAGTGTACAGGGATGAGTGACCCCAGGAGTGAGCTTGATATGACAAACACAGGGAGGTTTTTCCCTAAAGGAGGTGAAAATGAGTATACCCAAGAGCAGGGGAGGGGAATGGAGTGGAGGGGAGCCGGGGATGGCTGATGTTTACAAGCGTACAGGGGTGAGTGACCCCAGGAGCGAGCATGATATGACAAACACGGGGAGGTTTTTCCTTAAAGGAGGTGAGGATGGGTATACCCAAGACCAGGGGAGGGGAGTGGAGTGGAGGGGAGGCGGGGATGGCTGATGTTTACAAGTGTACAGGGGTGAGTGACCCCAGGAGCCAGCATGATATGACAAACACAGGGAGGTTTTTCCCTAAAGGGGGTGAGGATGGGTATACCCAAGACCAGGGGAGGGGAATGGAGTGGAGGGGAGGCGGGGATGGCTGATGTTTACAAGCGTACAGGGGTGAGTGACCCCAGTCCTGAGCGAGCATGATATGACAAACACAGGGAGGCTATCCTTCATACTAATGTTGCTTTGCAGCTTTGTCGCTGCACTACGCCAAATATGGGCATAATTTTGTCGCTTCCGGTTGCCGTAGCGGCAAAGCTGATTGTCGCTGATGTAATCGATATCGGCAAAATTTTGCCGCACGACATCGCTTTGCAAGTTGAATTCAATTCAACTTTCAAAGCGACAAAGCAGCAAAGCGACAAAGCTGCAAAGCTACAAAAGTGTGAAACGAAGCAGACGACCGGAGCTACAAAGCTGCAAAGCGACATTAGTATGAAAGCAGCATAAAGCTTTGAGTAAGTTTGGATAAAATCCCAAGAGCTGGAGAGGGAAGGAGAGGTAGATGTGACTGATGTTTACATGCATATACAGGGTGGATCAAAAAACTTAGAACCCAAGTTCAAGGTAACGTTTCAGACAGTAATTGTACCTCAATCAACTTGAATTTGCACAGGAATCATTGTTAATACCTTTTCAACAATCCCTGAAAGTTTTATGCAATTTGCATTATTAGATCTTAAGATACAGATCCTTATGTAAACCGTCCTTCAAATTGGCTTGTCCACGAAAGCTTTTCTTCGTTTTTGTCTTAAATCTGTTCCCCTTGATATGCACCGTATTTGATTCCACACGTGTTGTAGGCCTACTGCAGGTTAAATTACGCATGTTTATCTGATGAAAGTGATTGATCATCAATTTTGAATTGAATGATGTACCTGAACATAGCTTCAGATAATGGAGCCCCAGTTTCAGCAACGTAATGGTGTAGTTCAGATTACAGGTTCATACAAAAGGCCTATGAACTCCAGCTCTCGTAATTTTGATTGTTTGTATGTTTTTGTTTGTTTTGTCTTCTTCAGTAAATGTTTTTCAACAGAGTGGTTGGACTTAGTCATTCAATCGTTGTCAGATAGATTTCAGGTCCTTAGGTGCTGTAAAGTGACGAAATTACATTGAAAGATCAGCTAGGAAAATGCCTTGAAAACGCCTTCAATTCAAGCAGGGGACGCCCGTAACACAACATGCAGTGTAGTACGTGCAGGTTAGAGTACTTAAATTGATTACACATTAATGTTGTGTAATCCATTTAAGGGTTTAAGTCAAAAGGAGAGAGAAGCAATCGTGGACAAGCCACTTTGAAGCAATATTTCAATAATGGGCTGTATCTTAAAAACCAATGATCAAAACTTGCCCAAAACTGCAGGAATGGTTTAAAACCTATCCCACACGATGCCTTTGCCAACTAAAGGTGATAGAGGTACAATTGCTAAGCAAAAATTGACATTGAACTTGGGTTTTGAATTTTTTGAACCACCCTGTATAGGGTGTTCTTAGTGACCCCCAGGAGCAAGCATGGTATGGCAAACACAGGGAGGCTATCCTTAAAGGAGGTGAGGACGAAGGCATCCTGAAAGGAGGAGAGGGGAGGGAGGATTCAAGTTTTCTGTTATACAGGGTGCATAATTATAAATGTTCTTAGTGACCCCAAAGAGCAAATTTGGATGGATAACAAGGCACCATGTGTATAAAGCCCAGTTCACCTCTTCCTGCACAAATATGGATTTTCAGTATGTGTATTTGCTCACCTATCAGTGAACTTCTTAGATAACAAGAAGGTCTGAAAGTTCAAAGTGGTTGAGCCAATATACCATACAGAGTTGATACTCTTCTGCCACTTCACTATGACGACATGACGCCTCATACAGCTAAACGGTTTAGAATGGCTTTATAAATTGACTTTTTCATGAACAATCATATTGCCCAAGACAAAGAAACCCTGGCCCTTTCACTCCCATGATTTAAGTCCGCTCGATTACTTTTTTGAGTTTTCTGAAGGACAGAACATCCCAACACCCTGGAATATTCTTGACCTAAAACAGAACATCACCAGTGAAAACAGGAAGATCAAGAAGAACGCATGCACAAACGTCCAGAGCTTTGTCGTTAGAGTAAAATAATCTTGAACATATTCTGAAATACCAGTCAGCTTAATCTGGATAAAAAAGAGGTAATTTGATATGTCCCTGTAAGTGTAACTTTGAATGTGTAATAAGGGGTAATGCTGTTGTTTTAAAGATGAGCATAATGCGAGAGTTACGCTTTGACAAATTAAAAACATTTTAATGAGCATTATGTAATTATTAAGACAAAACCACAATCAAAACTCTTTGTATTAACATTGTAAAAGCTGTTTTGCTGAATTGGTCATTAAAATGATCATGAATGATTCTCCTGTCTTCAATAATTGATCCCTCCTCTACATGTGACTCACACATTTGTTTTTCTTCTCAGTATGAAAGTAGGCTTTTTACGTTTGACGTAAATTCCGTTGAAAATGATTATCAAAAATGACAATTATGTCATATTTGGTACCAAATTAATTCTACAAGTTTCCTCTATCAATACATATGTCTATAGTTGCCATGCGAATCCTGGTTTTAAAGTTATAAGCATTTAAAAATGGGTAGTTAATTTTTGGACACCCTGTAGTATTCATTTATAATGGTGCATTCAGACTCCATTAATTTCATCACTGCAACATTGCTCGATATGAAGTCTTTACACACTCTACAAGAAGTGCATTTTTAAAAGTTCAAGACTGCTTATTAAGCCTTGTTGCAGTGAAGAAATCGCTGGACTCTCTGAATGCACCTTAAGGCCCTGTATCCTATGGTTGTTCCCCTGTTCCATACGCCCTTGTTCCATATTCAATTGTCCTCAATTGTCACTCGCAACAGACAATAACAGTTTTGCTCAGTGGACGTACGGTATCAGTGACCTTGTGAACGTCAGATGCTCCCTGTGTTTGTCGAGTGACAATTAGGGAAAATGGAACACGGAACAAGGGCATACACCACGGGGGAATAGCCTATGGATACAGGGCCTAAGGGACAATAGGCCCTATATGGTTTTCTGTCCAATGGTATCATTATTCACACATTTCACTCATTATGAATTCTTATCCGTTTCATTTGCTAGGATTTGGTGGAGAGTACGAAGACAATGCTATCAATCTCATGCAGTATTTCACCACATCAGCTTACAGTGGCTATGGCGATGATGATGAGGTATGGGTGTGTGTTGGTGGGGGTGTGGGGGTGGGGGTGTGCAGAGGAGGGGGCACAGGGGATTAGAAAGATGACACAATCAATCTGATTCAGTATTTGAACACAACGGCTTACATTGGCTTAGCCATGGTGATGATTATGAGGTGGGGGTGTAAGGGTGTGGATGGCTGTGTGTGGGTGATTGTCAGTGAAGAAGGAAGGGGTTTATAAGTAAAGATGCCACCATGAATATTATGCAGCATTTAAGCACATCAGCTTATATCAGTTTAAATAGTGATGATGATAAGGTATATAGGATGTGTGTGTGGTGGTAGAGATTATCGGTTATTTTCACATGATAATACACTGTCACACCAAAGACTGAACATTCCGAGGTAGGCTGATGGGCAGTCTACAGTGAAGAAGTTGTTTTGTTTTATAGTACAAGGTTCAAGTTATTCATACATCAAAAGGAGAAAATATGAAACAATGGATTATTGGTGACTAATTTTGAATATATTATCTAAAACTTTTGATTTTTTGGTTTGTAGGGATTCTATGCAGTCTACAGTGATGTGTTCAACCAGGTTGCTGAGGAAGATCGAGGCTTCATGGACATTGAAGACAGCGACGAGGACCCATTCCCAAAGTTTGGCAAATCTACAGATACATATGAAGAGGTATACCTTTTTCTCTCTTAATTTCTTGCAACATTTTCGTAATGATATTTGTCTTAAATAACAGTTCAAAACTAAGGAACAACAGTTACTTTTTCTTCTAAAAATTTTGGTTTATACCCATTATTGTCCCCAGCCGTCTAATTCTGAGTTCCAACTGATAGATATTAAATTTTCTCCTTTTTATAGATGGTGGCAGTATTTCCAGAAGAGAATCGTAAATAGTTGAAAATAGCTTTTCTTATTTTCTAATGTAAGGGTTTATCCTCCCTGCATAGCACAGAAACGTTTTCAAGATCTTGGTCTTCTCCGGTTTTCTGACAATGTTCTGCTATATATTATAAGTGAACTTAGAGAACTTTCAACCATTTTCAATTCTCTTCTGGAAATACTGTCACCATCTAGGATGACATCTACGGCGAGATTTAGAAGAGTATCAGTTGGAACTCAAAATTAGACCGCTGAGGACGGTGATGGGTATTGTGTACCATATAGCAGTAACCTATTCACTTGGGTTAATGATGGCTCTTTGCAGTGTAGTTGATCAATTTGCATGAATTAAATTTGGACTTTTAATTTTTTTTTTAAATTGACCATTATTTCCAAATCGATGTCTTTTGTCAATGGACTTGATACATTCTGACTACAAATTGAGGAGACTTTGTTGGTGTGCAAAAAATTATCAGAATTTTTTTAATTTGATTCATTTGCAGGCATGCAGAAATTATGGGTAGAAACTTTTGATGTATAGTTTATCATTGATTCCCATGTTTGAAAGCTGCATGGTTTTTGTCCCATGTAACATATTTTCATACTTTTTTCATTTTTTTTTTCATTTTCATTCAGACTGCCCATGAGTTTTACGCATTCTGGTACAGTTACAACACTGCACGCACATTCGTCTGGAAGGACGAGTACGATACGAGACAAGCGCCAAATAGACGTGTAGCAAGGTTAATGGAGAAGGATAATAAGAAAAAGAGAGATGCTGCTAAGAAAGAATGGAATGAAGAAGTTAGGGTAGGTAGGGGTTTACATCATTGTCTGATGGCATGGGGGATGGGGGGGTGGGGTGGGGAGTATACGGTGGGGTGGGGAGTATACAATATGAGAGAAGCGCCAAATAGACGAATAACAATGGAAAAGGATAATAAGAAAAAGAGAGATGCACCTCAAATGGAATGAACAAGTTAGGGTAGGTAGGGGTTGACATCGTTGTCTGATGGCATGGGCCATGGAGGATGGGGGTGGGGTGGGGTGGGGAGTACGATACGAGAGAAGCGCCAAATAGGCGTGTGGCCAAGCTAATGGAAAAGTATAATAAGAAAAAGAGAGATTCTGCTAAGAAAGAATGGAATGAACAATTTAGGGTAGGTAGGGGTTGACAACATTGTCTGATGGCATGGGGGTGGGGGTGGGGAGTACGATACGAGAGAAGTGCCAAATAGATGTGTGGCAAGGTTAATGGAGAAGGATAATAAGAAAAAGAGAGATTTTGCTAAGAAAGAATGGAATGAACAATTGAGGGTAGGTAGGGGTTGACAACATTGTCTGATGGCATGGGGTGGGGTGGGGTGGGGTGGGGAGTACGATACGAGAGAAATGCCAAATAGACGTGTGGCAAGGTTAATGGAAAAGAAAAAGAGAGATGCTGCTAAGAAAGAATGGAATGATGAAGTTAGGGTAAGTAGGGGTTGACATCATTGTCTGTTGGCATGGGGGTGGGGTGGGGTGGGGGTGAGGAGTACGATATGAGAGAAATGCCAAATAGACGTGTGGCAAGGTTAATGGAAAAGAAAAAGAGAGATGCTGCTAAGAAAGAATGGAATGAACAAGTTGGGGTAGGTAGGGGTTGACATCGTTGTCTGATGGCATGGAAAAATTGGGGTGAGGTGGGGTGGGGGTGGGGAGTATACGATATGAGAGAAGCGCCAAATAGACGAGTACCAATGGAAAAGGATAATAAGAAAAAAAAGAGATGCGCCTCAAATGGAATGAACAAGTTGGGGTAGGTAGGGGTTGACATCGTTGTCTGATGGCATGGGCCATGAAGGATGGGGTGGGATGGGGAGTACGATATGAGAGAAACACCAAATAGATGTGTAGCAAGGCTAATGGAAAATGATATTAAGAAAAAGAGAGATGCTGCTAAGAAAGAATGGAATGAACAAGTTAGGGTAGGTTGGGGTTAACAACATTGTCTGATGGCATGGTGGATGGGGTTGGGGTGGGGTGGGGATTGGGAATAGGATATGAGAGAAATGCCAAATAGACGTGTGGCAAGGTTGATGGAGAAGGATAAGGCCAAAAAAAATTATGTTTGTTTGCCCTCCGCGACCGACCCTAAAAATGCCAAAAATTTGGGTCGTGATTTTATTTTATTTTTTTCTTCAAACATGTGAAATATGAAAACTCAATATTTTTGATGTAAAACGTAAAATTTAGCAGTGTCAAGTCACATTTAGTAGTATAAAATGCATATTTCCTCTAAATAATGACCCACAATTTTTGATCAAGCCCTGCATTGCTTGGTATTCACAATAAAATCCATGGAATGACATCATATGTGTAGAGTAAAAAAAAAAAGATTAACCGACCTCCAGTGGAGGGCAAACAAACAATTTTTTTTTTGGCCTAATAAGAAAAAGAGAGATGCTGCTAAGAAAGAATGGAATGAACAAGTTAGGGTAGGTAGGGGTTGATATCGTTGTCTGGGTTGGGAAGAGAACCTCCTTCATGTAATAGACAATTTCAGAAAATCCACTTGAAAATCTTCTGAACGTCGATCACGTGGCCGTTTTATCAACCAATCTCGTACGAGCTCATTAGCATGTAAACAAATATTTCTGAATATCCTCTCGCATTTGCAGTGCAATAAAAGTGAAAAATAATTATATTCAGACCCATACATGGTTACAGGCATTAATTCTGAACAACTTTTAGCTGGAGGTACCATACGCTCACTGACACAAAGAGTGAAATTGAAGACACATCTGTCCATCTCAGCATTAATGGCTAGTGACTGCTGTGTGACACTGCTGTGGTGATCCTGCTTTAGGGGCGCACCATTAGATTTCCAGGGTGAGCAGGAAGTTGGATTCAGAGTTGATTTTTTTTCCCCGCCCCGTTCGGGAGCAATATTTTTTCCTAGAAATTGCTGTTTTTTTCCCTATTCTATGTTCAGGGGGATTTTTTTCGTTCTATGTAATGAGGAGGAATTTTTTTTCCAAAAGCTTCCTGCTCACCCCCATTCCCTGCCCTGGAAATCTAATGGTGCACCCCTTATTGTATGTAATTCAATCCGAAAAAATATATATTTTAGGACTTATTCCATGAAAAAAGTCGGAATAAAGAGAGAAATTTGTATTAAAATGTCCAAGACTGATATTTGAAAAATATATAACAAAGAAAGAAGTATAAAAGTGGGGGAAGGGACACAAATATGGTACTGTGAGTAATGCAGGCCTGAATATACTTATTTTTCTAGAAGAATTATGTTGATTTCCAACCTTAAAATGTTTCTGTATAAGCATTTTTTCCCAACCAGTTTGTGTTTCTAAGGACTTTTTGAAAATCATGCTCAATCTCTTTAACATGACCTCATATTTGACACAAATTCAAAATGTTGCAATTGGTGATGAGTGACTTCCATATATTCAATCCTATTTATACACTGTCCTTAGGCCAAAAAAAATTTGTTTGGTTGCCCTCCACCGACAGACCCTATTTTTCAGCCCGACCCAAACTTTTTTTATTGAAAATTTTTTGTTCTCAAAAATATGCAAAAACTACAAAAAAATGTTGAAAATGTCCCAAATCACTACAAGAGGTATTTGATTGTTTTGATTTGGATGTCGCGGGGGAAGTTGTGAAGGCTGGAGCGGCCGATCGACCTAGCAGTCCGTGGAAGAGTATTGAAAAAAAAAATTAAAAAAAACAAACCTGACCGACCGACCCTCTATGAAAAGAGATGAGGAGGGCAACCAAACAATTTTTTTGGCCTTATTAACCAATATTATAAGATTGGTTCATAAATAGATTTGAGTTTAAAATGAATAGTTATAACTATGGGCATTCATATGCATATTTTTCCCTAAACTTGTTTTCCCCATGAAGCAAATGCACAAAATGGATACATGCGCTCCCCTATACTCTTA
>JXSR01S056169.1:18464-30950 GCA_000969725.1 Ophiothrix spiculata | reverse complement strand
GCTTTTAATTTGTTGAAATCTCTACAGCTTCAAAGCGCCCCCTTGAACCCCAGCTAGGGCCCCCGCCCCTCTACCTCCGACGAACGACTCGTGCGTCTTTTTGTCCTGATTTTAGGTTTCACAATGTTGGCAGGTATGTCATTGCCAAAAACTATAAACATTATCATTGGGAAAAACATACACCCCTATTCAAACATGAAATATTCCAAACCCAGTAAAGCTGTTCGCGCCGAATGTGTGCGTATACCTGCATCGTACCGTGATTTTGAACGCGCGGCTCCACTGTATTTCATGCTGAACGCACTGTCATCTATCGTCTCATAATGGATGGCCAAAATTCCTTATTAGGAAGCAAAATCGCACTCAGTGACTAAGAATAACAAATATTTAAATTTGGAGGTTTAGGATAAATTTACACACACACACACACACACCTACGTGCATTACAAATACTTCCGAGGACTCGTGTGTCCTCATATATATCACTATACATAAAGTCGTTTAAGGTCCTCGAAGTGCGGACCCCCTAAGATGGTAAAACATGACGTTTTAGGCGTTTTTAAAGCATGTTTTCCGAGGACCCGTGTTAAGGTCCTCGGTATCCAAGAAGTCCTCACTTTGTTTGTGTGTTGTCATTCGAACGTCCTCGGTAGTATTTATAATGCAAACGCACCTTACTCACACACACACACACACAAAAGATACAGTTACAACAAGGATCCCATCAAGTAACAAAGAGCAATACATAAGAAAAATATTCTCAAAAAATAATTATCATTCTTAGTCACAAATTTGAGTCATTTTCTTATCAAAATTTAGTCAATTTTTGCCAAAAAACAATAGACATTGTTAATAACAAAACGTACACCACTATTCAAACATAAGATATTCCAAATAAAGTAGAGTGACCGGTGCTTCTCGCATAAAAGTAAATGTAAACAATGACAATGGCATTGTGATATTTCGAAATTTACAGTAGCTTCATGTTCTCGTACTAGCTAGAGTGCAAAACTTCAAAGTTGTGTACTGTACTGTGGTGATTGATTTTATGTAGTTATTAAATGTTTTTGAGGTAAATTGTTAACAAGTTCTTATTGTAGGCTTTGAAAGAGGTCAATAAAGAATGAATTTTACATATTGAGTGAGTTCATAACTACAGCTTTTTTATTTTATTTCATTTTTTTTTGGGTGGTGGTTATGTTTTCATCTACCACGTATTTCTTACATAACACAAGCATTGCGTTAGTGTAATATGGTACAACTGTGTTTCATTTTCAAGCTTAGTCAGTACCAAACCAAAATCTTTTTTTAGGACCCTATCATATCTTCTTACAGATTATCCAAGAAGCAGAAAAAGAGGAGAAAACAACAGCAAAACGTGCTGAGTAACATGGTAAGTGTAGTAAAGGTAATAAAAACCAAGTATTGAACAAGGAAGTTATATAGGGGAGCAGGTTTTCTCCGCCATTTTGATTTCACCGCCCTGTAAATCCTATGGGACGGCAGCCATCTTTGATTGTCGCGAGGGTGAGTTATCGTACCTCTGGCATTTTACGGCTCCGCGTGCCACACTTCGAGGGTCTTCGCAACGGATTAGCGGGAAAATTTGAGTACTTTGATCTGAGCATGTCGCAATACACGCTATTTGAAACGCAGACACGGTTTGCGCATGAAACAAAATGCACACGCTGTTTATGCGTCAAGTGAAGATTTACGCGATCTGCCTTGATATCGGGCCAAAATCCGAATATATCTGGAGGTACAATAACTCTGCTCCATGAGCGACACAAGATGGCGGAGAAAACTGGTTCCCCTATATAACTTCCTTGTTATTGAAACAATTATTCAAAGAGGTTGCCATTTTGAAATTGACATTCACCATTTTACAGGGATGTGAGAGTTCAACTTTCAAGTTGATTTTTGTTTTTCCAAGCCTTCAAGAGAGCCATAATTTCAGCTTGCTCTTTCATTTTCAGCTTATTTTAGGCATTTTGTCACTATTTTCATCTTTTTTTTTGTAACCTGCACTCTCACATCCATAATTTTAGCATGATAGGTCATTGATGCATCTGTGGATTTGAATTTAAGGAAGTGATTAAACTTGATCTTCTTTGATATGGGGTGCATTTCACAAAAGAGTTGCGAACATTCGTAATTATTGCAAATCTTTGGTAAGTTTTGTTCATAAAGTTTGGATCAATTGTTAGTTTATTTCACTTAAAGGTACATGGTCCGATTTTTTGAATTTTAGTTTTCACTGTCATATGAAATATCACCACTTAAGTAACTTCAATTTCAAATTTGAGTCAATTCAGAACGACCATTTTGATTTTATGAGCAATTCTGTATTTTTAATTTGCCTATACTTTACTGTGTAAATCATATTATGGTTACCATAATATTAATAATCTTAACACATTTTCACTTCTATCTCGGAAAAGCGACATGTTTCAGCCGTAAAATCTCACATGCGTAATGAGAAAAATATGAGGAACATGTTGTTACCAAAATCTCAGAAAGTTTGAAAAAAATGTTGACCCAATCGGACAGGGCTCCTTTAAGGCTTACAATTAAGTACATTTATGAATATCATGGTTATTCTGACCATTTAGGGTCAAATTCAAATATATTTGATTAAATATCAAATTTGAACCGAGGTAAATGATGCCATAGGTTAATGATAAAGTAGACGAGACTACTGGTTTGCAGAACATCTTGTTTATATTAAATCATGAAAACGCTCAATATTTTGTTTTTTATTTTCTTTATCGTATACAAGTTTGATTTTGCTAAGTTTCTCGTAACATGCTTAGCCACAAACATGTGCCTTTGAATTTGGCACATCGCATGTATGTTGTAAGAATTCATTCACAAGGAACAAGTTCGCTTGACCTGTGGATTTGATGCAAAGAACTCATCTATATATTCATTCCGCATATGTATGCAGCCTAACCCCTGAACCTCTTCAAGATTTGGTAATGTGGCTAATGTTTTAAACAGCTTGTTGACTTCACTACGAATTTCACGTTGTATGTTGAAATAACAAAGTGCATGTATATTATATACTTTGAAAAATGTCACTCTCTTTATTGATTGGTGATATCTTAATGCTTGAAATCCATTAACAAAGCCATCACTTAATACTTTATCAGATCCATTAGCCAAGCCATATATTGGGGTAACTCCTAAACTTTCCAGGTGCCCTAAATGTGTCATGATTATCTTAAAAATTGCGACACTATCATAGACACATCCATACAAAGCAAGGTCTTTAAGTTTTCGTAGGTTAGATGCTAAGGTTAAAAATGTACTTTGTGAAAACTGGGCATACCCTAGATAGAGCTTTGTCAGATTTTGGTGTAAGTCTGACAAAGAATCATCCAAAGTGTAAGGATAATAAGTACGCGCACTATTATCAGGAATTCCACCGTCCTCATGTGGCACAAAGGTCAACCACTTCAGAGAGTGGAGGTTAAGGGCAATCATCTCAAACGTATAAATGGACAGATCTAGTAAGTCAGGAGCATCAGTACTAAAAATACCAAGTATCTCAAATTCTTCCAGTTTTAACAACCCTTTTACCAAGATATCAATTTGGTTTCGGTCAGCTATCTCACAGTATGCCAGAGTAAGATGGCACAAGTTAAAACAGCTGCTGATATTTCTTACAATTTGTGTTGTTACACAAATTTTTCCTATCACTTTTCTACCTTTTTCATAGTAAGTGCTTATATCACTATCATGTAAACGAAAGCGAAACGATAGCTGTAGCTTCATTACTGATGGCGGATTGGCAAACTGAAAATCAAACTCTGTTCCTCTCTTACGGGTTTTCCGATTATCATTAACCCATTTGGGAATATCAAAATATCCACACAACGCATGAAGTTGAATAAATGTAGATTGCTTATTCAAAAGGGACAAAGTTCTTAAATTGGTGCAATTTTTTGTAACATGGTGAAACAATTCAATATTAATAACATGAAGGTATACTTCTTTCAAACAAGTACTGGAGTAGTTTGTTAAGAAGTAAAGAACTGGACTTGATTCAAATGGAAAGACTGGCTCACCCCAGCGATGTAAATAAGGCCAAGGCCTAGTATAAATCTTGTGAGGGACTTTGTGAACGTCCTCTCTCCAACCCGATCCTGACCAAAAGTTAATTGTTTGCCATAGAATTGGTGTCTTTATAAGTCTGTTCCATCTTTTACATGTCCTGAAAGGATGAAGGATAAAAAGTTGTATTAGACACACATACACTTAAAAAAAATTTGCCAAGTGGAATTACAAATCTGGGCGGCATAGCGCACTATAAATCCCCAGTATTTTTTTTTTACAAAAAAGGCTCTGGTAGACGAGGGTTAAACTTATGATGCTCCTTACAGTTGAATTAAGAGCGAATTAAGAAGAAGATCAATTCAGCTGACAACTTACCTTTCTAAGTTCATTCTGTCAACAAATGCTAGTAAAAAACGTCATTTTAAGGTCAAATACCTAAGTCAATCCAAGGTCATCCAAGTCTTTTCTAGACTATGTTTGAGTCTGATTCAGCAATGATTTACAATTCTTAAATGATCACCCTAGCTAGTTCATGTGCATTAGGCCCTTATAGTTGTTTTATTATGTAGGGGACTGGATTGTGTAAAATATCTTCAGAGTAGCAAGGTCATACTTTACTGAAAAAATAACCAGTGTATTTTTTATCAAGGTAACGCTACAACAAGCCCACAAAGAAATCATCCCTTTCTAAATTCTAAATCTAATTAGTTTTGCTACCCATATTTTGTCATGTGAGTGCAAGAAAGTCGTATCTGCAATAGCTGCCATTTGTTATAAATTGGGATTGCACACTTTATAATCTCCAGTCTTGGGTCAGTGGTTCTTGAAATGGTTCTTCAGGTGACATCTTGAAATGGTTCTTCAGGTGACGGAAGAACCATTTCAAGAACCACTGACTTAAGACAGGGACATTTTGAGGGATTTTTCACATTCATGTAAAAAGTTGCAAAATAAATATAACTTAGGGCAGCCATTGCAGATACGACTTTCTTGCACTCATATGACGATTTGAGGCAAGGCCCTTAACATTTTTGTACTAACAGTAACATTAACTTCTTTAAAAAAAAATGTCTCGGGTTCCTTAGCGCTTTTATTTTAAAGGTTTTCAGAGACTTATTGGTGGTTTTTTTCAAAGCCTAAAAAATTGAAAAAATAGTGACCTAAAAAGGCAATTAAAAAAAATCTGCATACATTGCTAAGGGTTTGGGCCAAAGGAACCTGAGACTATATTTTTTTGTTTATCTAGATATGGCCATTAGGAAATAAAAAAGTTAAATACAATATTTGTAATATTTTTGTATAAATGTCCACACATTAAATCCTCATAATTTGGACTACTGATCAGAACTGGGTCCATTTGGCTTAAAAGAAAATTTTGAAAAGTACTAATATACCAATCAAAATACTGCATCCCCCAGTGATCTTGAATTTTACTTTGACTTAGAGTGACTTTGTCTTTTAAAAGACTATTCTTGTTTGTTAAAATGAAAAGCACACCTGCCTATTTGATGGTAACAATTTCACACAGCAATGAAATTGCAAGATAAATGAATACTTGGTCCAAGAGGTGAAATATGCTCATATCTTTTATTCTTTACCTTGTGGGAGCCAAGATTTGAGACCAAAAAAAAAGCCTTGACTTGAATTTTAACACAGGATGTCCCGTTTACTTTTTTAGCGGAATTACATTTCGGAAACATAAAAAGTTTTAATATACCAATTGAAATATCGCATTTAAGAACAAAAGGGGTCCATTAAAATACCAGACAGTCTGGTTTTGCTAACCATATTTGAGGCAAGGCCCTATAACCTCTTTAATTAATTTATAACCCTAACAGAACCAAATCTTGCTAAATCTCACATTAGAAAATTAGGAAAAGTCCAGATACGTCACAGACGGGGGTTATAAGCAGGGACCAAAGCGCTGCACGGGCAGCAAATCAGAAGTGGCTTGCTATGGATATCACCTTCTTTGGAAGTGGGCAGGCAATGCGTTTTCTACTCTTTTTCACTTTTTTTCAACAGAAAAAGTTACGAAAGGGTTAAATGGAATTTTTGCCTAAAACTGGTCATAATGCTTTATGATATTTACTGCCTGCTTACGGTAAACAAGTCAGTTAAGAAGAAGATCAATAAAGCTAACAAATCACCTTTCAATGTAAATTCTGTCAATGAACGATGTTATATATGAGAAAATCACCAGCAATACATCATCTGTCAAGATATTGATCAAACATGGCAAGTCAAGTTCATCGTCCATCCATTTTGCACTAATTCTATTTGCTCTTCTTCCGCTTCTTTTTGAGGTGATGACACGCCTGAGTGATCTTTGTCGGCTTTTGATTTGACCCATCACGCATCTGTCAAAGGATAAAATTTAGTTTACTGCACCACAAAGATAATAATTTTACATTAACAATCCAAAAAGATAGTAATTTTATATTGGCAATCTACAAAGATAATAATTTTATCTTAATCTTAATTATCTTTAATCTTAAAAATAATCTACGCGTTTTGAAGGTCAATTATGCCGGGAAGTGCAATTATTCACGGGTAATTGATCGCGTTTTGCTATTATACACTATAGTAATCAGTAACTTTAGAATTGATTTGCGACAATTTTTTACTTCCAGATTTTGAGTGGATTGTCTTGTATTTCGATCTCTAAATGAAAATTGTAGAAAGAAAGTATGACATATTATATATCATTGGAAAGCTGAGATGATAGAGAATTAAAATACGACATAAACTTAGTTTTGAAAATCGCGACTTTCCGCTCATTATGCCAGAGCACCACACATATTAATGACAACTTGACTGCTGTAAAAGCTTGTAAACACAAGCAGTGTGTAACCATGACGAAGCGCACATTAAAAAAAGCTAGTTAATTATATACACAATCATCGCTTGACATGCAGATATACTCTGCACACTGAACATAATACAATAGTTTGCAAGTTGTACTGTGTTGGAGACGACACAATCATCTCATCTTCGACTATATGGCGCAGTAATTGATTCCCAGACACGTGGTCATTTAGCCTTTTTTTTTTGCTATTCGCTTGTATTCTTTGTATCGTTTGTGTGTCGATATTCTAATTGAGAGTAACGACATGTCATTAGTCTGTGAAACTTACAACAATTGATAACAGCATCAGTTAAATCTGTTCCATGGGGAACAAACGTCAAGCATTTAAAATGTTGCTGGAGTACTATTAATCATATAACAAACATATATATAGTTACCTAGATCTTCTAGGTCTTTAGCATGATTGCTAAAATGTCAGGCAAATGTAATTTTGTCAAATTTAGTATTCTATTTAAAAATAGTTCCCATGTTCTTTAGCTAGACAACATACAAGGCTAATGCAGAGCAAAACAACCAAGGTTAAAGCATAAAAAACACTTGAATATCGTCAAGGTTTTTGTCTCCAAATCCGGCTAAAAATGCTTTTAAATTTATAAAAACTTACCTGAATGAGATGAAAACCTTGATGATTTAGAATTATTCTATTTATGATTTTAAAACAATTAAGCTGTTTTTATTCCTGATTATAAACAGGATCGTAAACAACACTTCACTGGTAAGCGTGTGACCTTTATAAACTTGAACTTGGAAGTTAGCCTCTGTACATCAGATTCGACAAATCGAGATCACAAATTGAAATGAATATAATGCTTTATGTACATTGAATGTAAATTTAATTGAAAATTGACTTGAATATGAACCTAAGCTTGTTCGTGCATGCATGAGCTTTAACCCCAGGCTTTAACATTGTCACTCTTGTCTTTACTGTGATCATTAACTTTGTTGTGTAATATAAAGGATTTCAATGGTGATCTTAGAATACTTTGTTTTTTTCAAAAATTAAAATGTTTTACAAATTAATTTGATTTTTATATTGAAAAATAAATACAGAAATGAAGCCGGTGATACAACTATTCAGTATATTTTTGAAATATTTCTGAACAAGCCTAAAATTTAGCTTAAAATGGCGTCATCCATTGGATAGCGAAATTTATTCATGAAGAAAAAGGTCAGATTATGAATTAAGTTTGTTTAAAAGGTTATTGGTATATTCATGCTAATCAGATCAAAGTTTCTGTTTCATGCACATTGAGTCTTATTATTTTATGTGGATTTTTATTTTGAAAATATCAAATTATTCTCACTGTAGGCATACACAAACTGCATAGCGATGGTTTGCCTGGCCTTGACCTTCTGTCAATCAACTGTAAACACACAAACATCAGGGTTGGGGTAGTCCTATCCATAGGACCTTTTTTTATGCCTCCGCCAGAGGCATTATGTTTCCTGTTTGTCCGTCCGTACGGGCTCGTTTCTCGGAACTGGTGAGGCGTATAGCGATGCAAGTCGGTGGAGTGGTGGTAAGGGTGGCTAGTAATTTTCTCTGAAAGTTTTGGCGCAAAATATGCAAATTTAGTCGCTTTTAGGGCAGAGAATATGCGGTTTTTGAAGGTTTTTAGGGACTTCGACTGAAATCCAAATTTTTTTTCGGGGGTAAATGTTAACCCCACCCCACCCCTTCAAAATGTTAACCCCACCTTATTTTGAATTGCGCACCACATATTCGAAAATCGGCCCGATCGGCTGTTTAATTAAAGAATACGATACGTTTTAAGATGGCGCTCTTACATGTAATCCTATGGAATCTGGAATGAGAATAATCTCGGAAACCGCATGCCCTACGTTAATGATATTTGGTGACCGGGTAGACCCGGAGCCGAACTGGATCCAGCAACAATTTCGGAGCAAAATATACTAATTATGTACCTAATTCACATAATTTATGCATAAAATGGTTTAAATGGCATATTATATACAAACCGTTCACCCTACATTCATGAAATTTGGTGGGTAGGTGAGGATAGAGCTGCGCTTGTACCAGCTGCAATTTGAGCCCAAAATATGGTAATTAAGTACCTAATTTGCATAATTTATGCATAAAATGTTGCATATTTTTCAACTTTGTCCGATTTCAAAGGTTAAGGTGTCAAATTGTTTGTCATGGACCAGTGATCAAAAGTGACAATGGTGACCCCATCATCCGACCTTTCTCTGGGGATCAAAGGTCAAAAGAAAGGTCAAATTTTCAACTTTGTCCTATTTCAAAGATTAGGTTGTCAAATTGTTCGTCTTGGACCAGAGATTAAAAGTGTCAATGGTGACCCCGTCGTCCGACCTTTCCATTGGGGTCAAATTTTCAACTTTGTCCGATTCCAACGATTAAGGTGTCAAATTGTACGTCTTGGACCAGCGACCAATAGTGTCAATGGTGACCCTGTCGTCCGCCCTTTCCGTTGGGGTCAAATTTTCAACTTTGTCCGATTTCAAAGATTGAGGTGTCCTTGGACCAAAGGTCAAAATTGTTTGTTTTGGGTCAAAGGTCAAAAGAAAGGTCAAATTCTCAACTTAGTCCGATTACAACGGTGGAAGGCGGAGGCATCGTGATCGACACTCTGTGTCGAGAACCGCACGGCCCGAGAACTGCATATTCTAGTTTTGTGATACTACCCACAATATAAGTCCACCGCCACATTAAATTACATCATTCATCCACTGACTACTAGAAAACCCTGAGTTCAAGATAGCCTACTGATCTCACCCTGAAAAGTTTTTGGGCAGGTAGTAAATGGCTTTCTAGGTCACAAGTCACTAGACTTGATAATTATATCCCTCATTTATTTGGAAAAAAACAAGTTTTCTATGAATCGAACTAGGGTGGGCCTGGAGGTGATTTGGGTTGAACAGTCAAATAATAAAGTGGTACACATGCTCGTCGGACCATTTTTGGACCCAAATGTTGTATTCGTGTACAGTAAATTCCAATCCAAATGGTTTTTTATGGCGTTATACACTAAAATTGACCTTTGATGACATATTTGGACATTTGACCCCAAAATGGTGTAACACTTTATTCACTGCTATAAAAACATTAAAAAAGTGATTTAGGTGTACTTCTACCTTAGGTCACTGACTTATTGAACACTCTTTGTATGTAACATTGCGTTCTGTTTTACTACAGGGCAATGATATATCCGACGATGTACTAGATGACATAACAGCTCACTTACCAGACAGTTTACGGCTACATGATGGTGGTGAAAAGAAAGAGGAAAAGGAGGAAGAATCTAAAGAAAACAGCGAAGAGGAAGATTTTAGTCTAGATGGTGCCAAAGAATCAGAAACAACAAATGAGAAACTTAGTGAGGAACAACCAAGGTATGGAGGCTGCTTTAGTCTATATATTAATATCCTGCGTAATAGTGGGATCCAATCTAATACGATTATTGCTACTTTTACGCAAACAACTGTGCGGTCATTATCAGGTAACAATAACTTCTAATAATGACCTGCGTATTTGATGTCATATAGCGCTGAATGTATTTTCTCTTAAAACGCCAATCAAACACACGTATGCACCACACACACATACACACGTTTATCATATTACGCGACGATCGTCATGCCTGGACTGATCAAACTTCTCTTTTAGGCATAAATAGACCTTTGATTAAGAAATAAGTTTAATAAAGTATTTCTATATCAAATCACACATGAAAGATATTAAAAATGTCTTGAATTTAATGAATGGGGTAAAATTGAGTCTTTTTACAAAATTCTAGTTTTCTCAAGAACGGCTTGATTGATTTTGCTCAAAATTTCACCGATGAAAGAATAAACTATACTACTTAATATTATGAAAAAAGTTTTTAAGTTTTGTCTATTGTTTTTTGAGATATGATCAAAAATAAAAGTGATGCATAGGATGTTACGCATGTTTTTCAATGATTTTCAAAACATTTAAAACTATTTTTCTTCTCTTTCATTTAGATTTTTTTCTCTACTCCCCTTTCTTTTCTATCTTTTTTGTGTCAAGATCCCCGAATGAACCTTTTCCCCCGACTGACTTGCCAAACTGGGGGGCACGTGCCCGTGGCCCCCCCCCCCCCCGGGCCCCGGCCCTTTGGGCACGCTAGTGCGACTAGTGCAGATATCTGAACCACATTGACAATTAGTTTATGTGTCTCCCCTTAAAACACAGTAATGTTGTGATGTATGTTACATGATATTGCTGAATATCAATTATTAAAATCTTGGTTATGACAAAAAAGATCCTGATAATGGTAAATGCTGCCCCGTATCATGTCTGATAGAGAAAATGGACAAGTTTGGAATCTCTGCACAATTCATGTTTGTTTCGTCATCTCTTTGATTTTTCAGTGAAGCACCTGCAGTGAAATTAAAAGGCAAGAAAGCAAAAGAAGCTAGGAAAGCAGCAAGACAAGCTGCTGCAGAGGCTGCTGGAGGGAGTCATCAGGTGAGTTGGGTAGGGCAAGGAAAGCAGCCAGACAGGCCGCTGCGGAGGCTGCTGGAGGGAGTCATCAGGTGAGTTGGGTCAGGCAAGAAAGCAAAAGATGCAAGGAAAGCAGCCAGGCAAGCCGCTGCAGAGGCTGCTGGAGGGAGTCATCAGGTGAGTTGGGTCAGGCAAGAAAGCAAAAGATGCAAGGAAAGCAGCCAGACAAGCCGCTGCAGAGGCTGCTGGAGGGAGCCATCAGGTGAGTTGGGTAGGGCAAGGAAAGCAGCCAGACAAGCCGCTGCAGAGGCTGCTGGAGGGAGCCATCAGGTGAGTTGGGTAGGGCAAGGAAAGCAGCCAGACAAGCCGCTGCAGAGGCTGCATGAGGGAGTCATCAGGTGAGTTGGGTAAGGCAAGGAAGGCAGCCAGACAAGCCGCTGCGGAGGCTGCTGGAGGGAGTCATTAGACTCAGTCCATCAGTCTTAGAATAACTGCACACACTTCACTGTGTTGGTTCTTGACGACTGATTCACATTGATTGAAAAAAGAAGAGCACTTTTATTAGCTTTTATTTATGACATCTGACTTATGAATAAACAATACTTGTTTACTACTTTGGACCGCGTCATGATTTGCGTACTTGACTGCAAACTTAGGCATCGCGCGCGCGGTCACCCGTGAAACGCTTGTTATCGCGCGCGCATTGCTTATGCCACTCGGCATTTTTGCACTCATAGAACGGCACTGCTTTGTCTCGCTGAGGAGTAAATTTGCCGAAGGTTTTTGCTTTTATTCTTGAAAAAGGTAAGAATTGTGCAATTTTTAATATAGCTATAATCATCCTGCATTACTAGTGGTTTATTAAATGTAGATTATGTGTTATTTAGTGTTGTAAATTGAGTATGGTGGTGGACTGGTTTCTTTTTGTGGATTACCAGAGTGAGGAACGAGCGACCTCTACCTTCCATAGCTCATTTTTCTTCTTTTCTAGTTCTTCTCCTTCCAGCATTCCATTTGCCTAGGTTTAGTGGTTGTCATCAGTTAGGTAGGGTTAGAGGCACCTGAGCCTTGGGATGATCAGTGACTCTGACACCAGCAACACTGACCT
>JXSR01S056163.1:0-11625 GCA_000969725.1 Ophiothrix spiculata | reverse complement strand
TGACACCTTATTTGTTGAAATTTATCAAGGCAATCATATTTTACAACAGAAAATCTGCTGAAAAGTCTTATTATTTTCTTTATTTTTTGCTACCTATTTTCATCAGTTTCTCGAAAAGCATTCTGTCGCAAAGTCCCCCTTTTCTGGGTGAGTCATCACATATATAATTATTACCAAACTAAAGCACACATTTAAATTATGGTTGAAAATAAATTTAAAAGATTGTATGCTTGTAGTAGTAATACGGTATTGCAAACGACTTACACAGAACCTTTTGCTATTGTTTTCATTGTAATTGCAATAACCAAAGGGACCGCATCAAAACTCAACCGGCGGTTGCTTACCGGTTTTGGACGTTTCTGGTCAGTTCAACCGGAATAAACAATAGATAACCGACCAGAACTGGCAGACAACCGCCGGTTGAGTTTTGAAGCGGTCCATATTGGATATTACGCCCAACGTCCAAAGTAGCAAGCAACTAGTGTTGACCTAGTTGTCAACTATGTAGCAACTAAGGTTCTATGAATATGAGTTTCGTTGAAAACTCCATAGTTTAAACTAGGGTGTTTAATGTCAAACTAGGGCTTAGTGATATAGCTTGTAAGCTTTTATGAATATGGGTCCAGGACCAATATTCATGAAACCCGGCTAACTCTAGTTGGCAATTAATCTATTGAAATTTGACAAGTAGAAAATGTACCAGTTGCTAACTAGAGTTAGCAGGGTTTCGTGAATATGGGCCCTGAAATCTATAATAGAGCTTTTGTGGATATATGGAGCCTCTCGTAGCATCCTAAACTTGTATAAAAATTGTCAAATAAAAGAAATACAGCAGAAGTTCTCACAATAGCAACAGATATGCCACTGTAACCTCATGAATGCTCCCTTTTAACACCAAGCAGTTAAAATGGGAGAGCTAAATCTAACAAATAAATGAATAATTGATATATTTAATGCATAGCAGCGACACCGGTCTTTTGAGGCAATTGCGTGTTAAGGTATGGTATTATTTTGATTCTCAAGTTGTAAATGTCTTTTATATTGCATTTAATATATAAAAAGACAACAATAGAAATTCTCAGTAAGTCAATTAAAACTTAAAAGGCAATGTCATGTTAATAATTAAATAATATATTACCCGTATTAAAATAAAAGCCAATAATGGTCATATTTATCATCAGCACTATACAAATGTAATAGTAAGTTGATTCACATTTCTAATAACGTAGATTACCAAGAATTGTCAAAAAAAAATTGGTTTGACTTTGCACAGTAGCTCTGTATTCTACGCAAAATGAAAAAACACTGATCGTCTATCGATTCCACTAGGCATTTATTACACTGCGGGTATACCCAAAATGTGAGAAATGAAAATTGAGGTAGATTTTTCAAACGGCTAGTGTAAAATGATGGTAATGGTTTTTGATGTCAAATATGGGGTCAATATTTAGCTGCGATTCCATATTTTTCATATATGTCAATATCGTTGGACTTTGACGGCTCTTACTTGGATTTATGGGGGTCAGACTAATCATATCAACTTTATTTCCATATATATAACATGTACATGTATAATAAAACTACAATATATACAAACTAAGTGTTCACTTATCTTTTGTGAGGTTTTTAACGTAACAACAAAGGATGTGTGACAACCGATACTAATATTTTGGTCAATTTTGTAAATTGTATACTGTAAATGAGGTGTTTAGAAAGTATTGACAAACTAGTGTTTAGGTACCTAAACATGTTTACAACCTAAGCATGTCCCACTCTTCCTCAGATTTCAAATAACATTTGCTCATTGAAAACAATGTAATCACTATCATTCTTCTGCAGAGTCTAATGTTTAGATTGTGATTAAATATTGAATATGTTTAGAAAGAATGGACAAACTAGTGTTTTGATTAGTGTTTGAAACCTAAGCATGTATTTCAAAATGGGATCATGTATACATAATGATGTAACTTTCAATATATAATGTATGATTTTGACAATATTATCAAATGACCTAATTTTTTCTAAAACACATTTCTACTAAAAGTGTCAAATTAAGTGTACAAGGAAATGTTTAAATTATTCAAAACACCCAAATTTACAGTGTAAATACAATCGGTCGCCCGAAGTTAATTGAAATAACATGCAATTCTTATGTTTTAAGAAATTCTGGCATTACTAGCTTGTCAGATTGGGGCTCTTGCTACCAATGTGTGACACTTTTTTGTGGCAATTTGCTTCAAAAGATATTGGTAATTTGTGTATGTGGGTGTGGGGTGGGGGGCGTGTGTGTGTGGGGTTGTATCTAGCGGGATAATGAAACATATTAAATGCACAAAATTGTTATAGGGCTTGAATCGCCAAGCCGTTTGTCAGAAAGCAATTTAATTTCCATTATAATGTATATAATTGCATTAGTCGGAATTGGATGCATTCAACATGTTTGTAACAAATATATGACAGAGATGATAAATTGCACAATTACCCTTGATTGGCTTCACTTTTTGGCAAACAGCGTTTCTCTGCGTGATAATATTTATCATAAATGGACAAGATGTATTTTAGCGTATTATTATTTTGATATCATATTAATACTGTTCAAAAGCAAACAAATTAAGATACATATTATAGCGCTATCGCCTTACGTCATTTTCGTGTGATTTGGTTGGCTAACCATTAAACGTCGTTTGATCTTTGTCCAATTACAAGGCTTGATGCTTGGGTGGGTGATCAGTTTAATTGTAAACGATGACGAATGGTGCAGTGCCTTAATTTTTATAATTTAAGTATATATTCACAAGGAACTGGATCACCATACTGCCAAGTTTAACAACGCATCTCTGGTTTCATTACAAGAACATTTTAGACAAAAATGTTAATGGTAAAGTTCAAAATGACCACAGTCTCCTAGACATGGATTATACCAACGGGGTCAAGCAGATATTTCTTGTCTGGTTATTTTCAGGTACGTAAACGCATTCTTTTGGTCGTTTCCTTCTCCCTTTACAAACTCTTAAATTTTTTTGACATGACACATACTCTTTTTAATGAATTTTTAGGTGTAACTGTTCTGCATTAACTCTATTCAATTCAATATACCTTTGATTTTTTTAACTATGACATTGGAATCATGATTTCAAACTATTCTCTTGTCAAAAAAATAAATAATAAAAATAATAAAAAAGGGAGAGAGAATATAAGGATATAGATAAATAAGTACGTATTTAAACAAATTAATAAATTAATACATAAATACATAAACTAAATAGTTAATTAACAAATAAATAAGTAAATAATCAATATATAAATACACTATTTATTACTCAATTAAATAATTAATTAATCAAATATCAATCTATTAAGTTCTAAGTTACTTAATTTAATTAATGTATAAATAAATAATTAGACAAATAAATAAATAAATAAGTTGATAAATAAATAAACCAACCATTTAAGTTAACTTTGCTCTTTAAGAACAAGATATGGCTAATATTATTGATAACCCTTTGCACGTTCATCCATTAACGCTGCGCGATGTTGTTTAAGTTATTCTATATCGCTACTCTCTGATACACAATAAGGCTGAGTCACACATCAACGTAAAGATTCATTCTCCTTCTTCTTCCTTTTCATCTTTTTCATCTTTTTCTTCATCTTCTTCGTCCTCTTCATCTTCATCTTTATCATTTTCATCATCTTCATCATCTTCATAATCTTCATCATCTTCATCGTCATCTTCATCTTCATCTTCATCTTCTTCTTCTTCGTCGTCTTCTTTTTCTTCGTCTTCATCTTCTTCTTCTTCTTCTTCTTCTTCTTCTTCTTCTTCTTCTTCTTCTTCTTCTTCTTCTTCTTCTTCGAATTCTTCAAATTCGAATTCTTCTAAATTCGAATTCGAAAGAAGTATGATAAGCGGTAAAAGAGAATGCGTTCAAGGGGAGTTATAATTGAGTAGTTGAATAGATCATCATGTTGAAAACACGATATGTCAAATATGTGTACGCAAGTACCAATCATCAATCACTTTCGTCAGTTAGAATTGTATGTGTTGGCTTCAATCTTGCCTGCTATTTTTGTTGTTGTTGTTCAATATAGTCGTTTATACTTAAAGTAAAGTTGCCACATTAAGTATTTTACGTAGAGGGTGCTCGAAAAAAAAACCGCATTAGTTATAACGGTTTTTTTATTAGAACATGTTTTTGAGGAACAATAGTGCAACGTTTAGTAGGGTCACAATTGCTTAGAACAATGTCAACCATCCAGAACGAGTGGTTTCTTGCGGTCAATCGCATGTTTGTTTGGCTTTTTTCTGACCGACCCTTTCTTTTGATAACCTGCGAATAAGTTTCCATATTTTTTAAGTTTCCATATCGGTTTCTCTTAAACAAGTATTATCATTTTCAATCATAGAAATATTTAAATCACATTTAGTCCTGTTTTAAAATTTGTGTAGCTTTATATATATAGCTCAGATAATTAAAAAGACACATACAAAAAAATGTTTGTTTCTTTCTTTTTAGTTTTCTACTTTCAAAAAGTCGTGGGGCATGTGTGTACTCCCGAAGAAAGACTGGATTCCTCTGGAGTGCCTCGATGGTCGGTCCCTAAAATAGAGCGTTGCCAATGTCAAGCAGTTGTTGCTCCAAGAATAACAACGTCAAAACATGAGTCATGTGCTAAAAAGAGTGAAAGACATAATGCGACGGAGTTGTTTTTCATTGATGATATCAAACCACTCACAAATCGGCAGAACTGGGTGAAGGAGATATTGGATGTTCTTCTTGACAGGGCTGAATGCTGTGAGTGTAAATCTTGTTAAATCGTTCTTTTCCCTGTTTTGCTTATTTAAAAACAAAGTACAACATAGTGGTTCAGTTCTATATATAATTTAATTGAAGAGTCTCTATATTTACACATGGATTCGACACTGTTGTTTGAACCAAATAGAGATAGGAATTTTTTCTTTTTTCTAAGTGTCAAAATAGATGGCGCTATTCATAAAAACCCATTTTTGGATGTAGAAGGGATATACTGGCGTGTACTGCTGAAATTAGATATGCAAATGAAGCAGCTGACGTCAACACAATTTTATTTATCATTTTTAGCCAAAATCTTCACAGATCAGACAACATAATCGATAATCACATTTAATAAATAATTTGAAATATGTATAGCGCACTCATTTTGCACATATCTGAAGTTACAAAATATACAAAGAATGAACCATATCCTACTATAATACTATAGTAACAATATTATGGCGTCTAAATGTTAAAACCATGGATGGGGACCACTCCCCTCATAAAGATGTGTTGTAGAAAAGGACTCGGTAAGACGCTTGTTGTTAAAGTTAACATGAAATACCTCCATATTCTCAGTAAGTTTAATCTTATGTTCTCATCGATATCTTTATTTCTTGTGTCTTAGATATCAATGAGTGTAATAGTAGCCCTTGTTTAAATGATGCTGAATGCTTTGATAGGGTTGGGCGGTATATATGTCAGTGCAGACAAGGATTCGAAGGTGTCAATTGTGAAAATGGTGAGTGTTAGAAGATGATAAAGGTATTGTTCATGATATCAAGTTGACGCATTTCACACAGACTCTTATATTTATTAAAATTTTCATAGGAAACAATTCGTCAACGTTTCTGCACAATCTCAACTGATCTTTAAATAGTATATTGATAATACTTCTGATCATTGTGTTTGTTGTTCTTGTATAACTATGTATGATAGGTTTAAATTCCATTAAAAATATTCCAACAAGTAACATCAATATAATTTTACCAACCAGTGCAAAAGACAACGATCTCTATCTCTATATCTAGTAGATAGTTTACTAAACTGTAACCCCCATTTATCTTTGCAAAATAATGATTTGTCAAGAAATGATATTCACTTATAGAAAATTTTCACCCATATTTGCAGTTGCGATGCCAATGTATTTTAACTTTTGTTTTTTGCACAGATATCGAAGCCCCTGAAATTGTTTGCCCTGCATATCAGACTGTAACGACAGATAAGGGTAAAGCATTTGCCAGTGTTATATACAACGCACATGCCACTGACAATTCGAAGGAAAAAACACCAGTGTATTGCAGTTCAGGAACTCATTTTGAGATAGGAGAAACCAATGTCATCTGCATATCACTCGATGGAACAGGGAACAAGGCGAGCTGTCAGTTCACTGTGTATGTGAAAGGTAACTGATATTGTTTTCATAATTTAAAGGAATTATGTTCATATCGTCTGATTGAGATAGTTGATGTATAGTATTGAAATATGTGGATCGTCATATCGAAAGGTATACCTTAATACCGGCATAGTACATTACGAGATACGGGCAATTGAAACTGAGCATAGTCAAAAATCACGTCCAAGTTCGAATTTCTAATTTCATCAGATAGGTTATCATTGAAGTGTATTCTGTCATATTAATCAGGTTCCTACATCCAAAACATAAGAAAAATGTATTAAAAACCAAGCTAAAAATCCTCTCTCTATTCAAGATTTACTAAGTACAAAAACTTTAAACTCGATTTTCTCAGAACTATAGTTTTCCGAATCAGCCAGATGCCTTTTATCAATTTGGGTGTAACTTCGCAACCGAACATCCAAAAACCAAAATCAAGGTGTCATTTTAAAGCTTAAAATCACAGCTTCCAGATGAGACCAAAAATCAATTTTGATTTTGCCGACCTTAAGGTACCTTTCGATATGACGGGTCATATTATTTAGTGTGACCAAGGTAGGAGTTGCATTTTAGACAAAACGTGTGCTTTTTGATGTTAAGCATTTTGGCAAGTACACCTAGTTAACTAAAATTCAGGCCTTTATTTATCAAGAGACAGAGGTACAACATATTCAAACAGAAGAAGCAAAAACGTCATTATTATTTGCTATTCATAATCTTGAATTTTCACTTTACGGGCAACAGTCTAATATCCGCGCTCGTGAATGTCAAATGGTTTATTATACAAATATTGAATGCCAGAGAGTGCAATAGTACAAAATATATCATGAGGTCAAATTTTGACTTTTCTATTTCACGAGGCGTAGCCGAGTGAAATGGATCAGTCCAAATTTGACCGAATGTTATATTTTGTACTATTGCACGTGCATAGGCATTCACTATTTGTTTTATATCAGGATATCACACAGGTTAGTTTCATGCCGTGTAATGGAACAAACTATTGCACGGCTGAAATCACTGCAATCATGATATAAATTCTTTTATGCATGACAATTTCAGAAAATTGTACGCAGAACAGATAAAATAAAGTCATTTTACAACGCTAAGCAAATGTTTGAATTTTTAAACTGTACATGTATATGTCCACTACCGAGACATTTAACGGATTAGTGTATATTTTGAACAAGAGCGATGAAATTGTGTCACAAAATTTAACTAAAATTAATACTTATCAGTATTATATATTTTGTGTCACAGAAAACAAAGTTTGAAGCTTTTTGTGTTAGTTCACCCGAAAATCTTACGATACATATTGATAAAACAGATTTGATGTAGATGTTTACTCTTGTGGGTCCACACACACTCAAATTTTCCGGAAATGTTAGTGTGTGAAAACAGTGTGATTTTCAGTGCGCATGTGTAACCAATTAATTTTAGTACGCAGTATTTTTTTAGTAAATGTCCAGTAGACAGCAAGCTGTCGCCATTCAAATCGCGCAAGGTCTGAACTACATGCACGCCGCTGGCATCAGATGACACGTGATGACAAAGGGTGCTGGTTATCGAAATCTTGGTGCCTGGTTATCGCAATAGCTGTAGCTGTCATGGCAGACATTACAATCTAAGTGCAGATAGGATGCGCTCCTGCGACAACTAGTTAATGCGAAATGATTATGACGGTTTCTTGACGGCAGCGTAATAATAATTGGCGACAGCGCTTTGCATACATAGTTAAAACACGCTATATGGGCGCACACCACTAAATAACACGCATTCTCAATTCGGCATTTCTAAAATCGGCAAAATTGACTGCCCTTCTAAAAACAGGACCTCAAAACGTAATGGGAAGCTCTATTGTGGTGTGACGCCATATAATACCGATTATTATTATTAATACAAATCGAAGGCAATTATGAAGAGCTGATATTAGGTACCTTTCATACACCACATCAGCGTATATATAGCGGAATCGACCAAACTGACGTCTCTTATCTTCTAAAACAAGATTGATGTAGGGTTTTAAATTCGTATGTTTAAAAAGGCTAAAAATCGTTGATTTTTATAGAAAATAAAATATACCGCATAATTTTTTAACCAAAAGCAAAAAATTCACTTACATTTTAAAGGAAAAACTCAAATTTGTCATATCCACATTCCCAATTTGCATTTTCTTTCTACTTGTTCAAATAACAAGGGTTCAAAGTCAGCTTTAATGGCAGGTCACGTTAATAAAAAAAAATCAACGAAGATTTTGTAATATCGATCGCGATATCTGGAAAACACATTGCTCATTATAAGCTCATTTGCATAGAACCACAGTACACACTGACGAAGGTTTCTTATTACTAGATTTTGTTTTTGCCCGCAACATAACCCGATAAAGCTATTTTATGTATATGGGCATTTTCACGAAAAAGTGGACATAAGAAAAATATTGAAAAAAGGATATAACTATTCAATGAAAAATGCTACCACCATATATTTGGTATTAAAAGAAAGCTATTTTCAAGCTCTTTAAAATGAACCTAATTTTGAAAAGACTGAACAAAGATGTCTATGAAATTTCTTTAAAAAACCTAATTTTTGGTCAAATTTCTTGATTTTCATAATGAAAAGTAGCAATTTTTATTTATTTTTTTCAACCCATTCTTGGTTGTTTACTTGGGTGTTATTGTTATCTAAATGGCTTAAATAAGGATCAAATTTACACATGAGGTTGTATTTTTTGTTAATCCTGACCAGGCTTTACGGTTCAGTGCACCCAAAAATCAGCGGACAAATTGTCCTTCCGTTACCGTCCTTCCGTGACCATGATCCCTTCGCATTTCGCAATGTTAAAACATAACCGTAGGGAATATTTTGATGTGGAATGTGGCACACTATTGAAAGAAACACGTGACCGGCCTCATTAATATGCATATTTTGCGACAGAGAATTGTCTATGAAAAAATACCTGTTGAATATGAATGCTTTCAGGTATACTCAACTAAATATGGACTTAGTTTTATTTTATCCAATTCAATTTTGGCAATGTATGTATTTGAAATACAGAATAATTCTGCGATTGTCCGTCCATTACCGTGAAAATGCCCATATAAATGTCAAGAGAGGAATTGCTCATCCCGAAAGGGGGCGGACTTTAGAAATGATATCAACTCTGATTTATTTATTTCATCCGTTGGAGCATTTTAAAGCTTTAGAATTACATCTTACTTGTTATAATTGATCAAGAAAAAACTGAAAATTATTGTTTTCTTTTTTTGTTCATTTCACCAGTTTCTCAAAAAGTGTTCTGTCTAAAAGTTCCCCTTTTCGGTGTGAGTCATCTAAACTAATTTTTGTGGTTTTGTAGAATTGTATTTAACGACGACATACATTTACATTTTTTGGCCTGAATTGTGTTTCCTTGTGGAACTCATGAGTAGGGCGGTGCACAATTTTGATTGATTCAATCCTCATCTTTACAAGTTTCGCATTGTAAGCTACATTATGGGTAAAATTATAGTTTTGTCTGATTTTCCAAATATTTAGTGCAACAAGTCTTTGTTATCTAATAATCTAACATAATCATGATAATAGGATGAAACCATAGTCGGCCTCCAAACAAAATTTTCACTACCAAACATTTGGTCGTGACAAAATAACATACGATTTGTATTGTAGATTGTAAGTGGTAACTCTACCTTTATAACATTTTTATTACTTTTTGTTATTAGCAAAGGACATTACATATGTACCTTTACCATTTTGGTAGCATAATATGTTTTTGATAAAATACACAAACCTCTTAGATTGTCATACTCTTTCTTTATTGGCTATATTTGCTCAAATGCATCAACATTTTATAGCATCGCTATAACTCGATACAAAAAATATGACTAAAGTCACTTGTGATCAAATGAAAACGTGATACGAACAGGTGTAGGTTCTGATCACATTCTTATCCCCAAGGGCTCAACCGGAAGTATTGCATTTTTTTTTATTTTAAATGAAAGCCCATATACATCTGATTGTAAATCCAAAATTTCATCTCCAAATTCCAAATGGTTTTTGAGATATAGCAATTGGTATACATATTTTCCATTTCTTATGTATTTTCATAAGAGCTTCGCCCCCTGGGTTGCATACTTTGGTTTGCCTTTGAAGAATAGTCAAGAAACAGACTGAGGGTAAAACCACTCAAAATGTATTTTATATGTCAAGGTCTATCTGTTTTAGATTATACAAATGTTAAAATACGAACCTACACCTTTAAGTCACTTCTATGGTATTTACATACAAAGCACAGGAGAAGTGACAATTTGAAAAGATATGTTTGAACATAACGTTGACATTGAAACGTTTGTAAAATATCCCTATATTTTAACACTGAAATGAAAAGGTCCTGTTACTTCCCTACAAAAAAATCATTATCACTTTTTATTATCGTAAAATTGCAGATATGGAAGATCCTGTAATTATTTGTCCTGACAACTACTACAAGGTCGCTGATCAAAGTAAGACGTATGCTTTGGTATCATTTAACGCAAGAGCAACAGACAACGCTCGGCAAAGTCCTCAAGTGTCCTGTACAAAGGAGACTCAAGATCAATTCCCAATCGGACAAACCACTATTACATGTGAAGCTCGCGATGAAGCAGGAAACCGTGCGACATGTCAATTTTCTGTGAATGTTATAGGTAAGCATAAACGTATTTAAAAGTGCACAGTCCGATTTTTTTCCAAACGTTTTTGAGTTCTTGATACCATATACTTTTCTAATAACGCGTTTAAAATACCACAGCTGAGCTATATCATGATATATTCAAGAACGGTGCATTTCTACTTTACCTGCGGTGTGACTACCGATCAAACTGCAGTCCGAGCATATTGCGCATAACGTAAAAATGCATATTTCTTTATTTGACAATATACTTTAAATAATGGACGACGTACATTAACATAACTTACAGATAACATACCTGCGCCACACGTGTAAGTAGGCGTTCCTTTTAATAAAATGGAGGTCGCATGGAATTCGAGTACATACATACAACGTGCGCAAGATACGATACACGGAATTACTCGCTGTCAGACGTGTTATGTGGACAATGTACTTACATCGTGTGACTAACGCGCGTCTTTCCTTTTCTTGCCACTTCTTATCCACATTTTAAGACAATCGCAGCAACCGTGGCCTTTACAAATAAATAAACAAGGAAAGAAAGAAAGAAAGAAAGAAACGGACAAAAAAAGAAAGAAAAATTTATTTCATCCGTTGGAGCATTTTGAAGCTTTAGAATTACATCTTACTTGTTATAATTGATCAAGAAAAAACAAATTTTACAACAGAAATATGCTGAAAATTATTGTTTTCTTTTTTTGTTCATTTCACCAGTTTCTCAAAAAGTGTTCTGTCTAAAAGTTCCCCTTTTTGGTGTGAGTCATCTAAAC
>JXSR01S056158.1:34742-46006 GCA_000969725.1 Ophiothrix spiculata | reverse complement strand
CACCCTTGAAAGTTATACATCATTTGAAAGGGATAACTTTAAATAATTAAAATATGAGTTCTTTTTTGGTATAGGGTATTCAGATTTTTTTTGGCAATTTTTTTTCAAAGGCATCTTTTTTTCAATTTTTTCATCAGTATTTGAATAGGTTTTTCTGGCTTCACCCTATGACTTTGAAAGTTGCATTTTTGGATTCCTTGGACAATAAGGTGGTTCTTATTTTACAAAAGTCTGAAAAATTAGGGTCTCACCCCTTAAATTTGTTCATTTGCATGAAAAACTTATTCTGTAAAATTTTCAGGAAAATTAAACAATATTTAGAGGTAGCTCAATGGCCTCGAAGTTAGACGCGTTTTATGATGACTCAGCAAAAAATGTGGTCAACAGTCATTTTCCAGTATTTCTACGGGTTGTGTTTCAAAACAGAGTCTTTCTGAATGCTCAGTCTTTGTATTTATGTATAAACAGTAACTAGTTTAACATACTATAACAACAGATGTCATTTATGTTCTTCTATTCTTGCTTTAAACTCAAGCAAACATGGCACTTTGTACCGCGAAAACCCCTAAATCCTATTTGTCCGGCATTTTGGAACACTTAAGGTTGGTATATTTTAAAAATTGAGTATCTCCTGATGCTCAATCTTTGGAAATGTAATTAAAGTCACCAGTTTAAGACATAAATATTAAAAGATTGCTTGTAAGTATGTTCATTGTTGTTTAAAATTCCACAGAAAATGGCTCTTTGTGGCACGAGTTGCTCCTAAATGCTGGTCGTCCGGCATTTTTAGAACAAGTTTCTCTTGTGTATTTTTTCTAAAACAGAGCATCACCTGATGCTAAATCTTTGTAACTGAATTGGTATCACCTTGTTGAACATCCAAATAAACAAACCATGCTTTCTGTGCCCTTCCATTGTTGTTTTAAACTTAACCAAAAATGGCACTTTGTACCGCAAAACCCTTAAAATCCAAATTTGTCCGGCATTTTTGAACAAACTTTTAGGTTGGTATATTTTAAAAATTGAGTATATCCTGATGCTCAATCTTTGGAAATATAATTACAGTCACCAATTTAATACATAAATAGTATAAGATTTCTTGTAAGTATGCTCATTGTTGTTTAAAAAATTCCACTGAAAATGGCTCCTTGTTGCACAAGTTGCTCCTGAACATGCTGAATACTGGTCGTCCGGCATTTTTCATGTTGTTTTTAGAGCAAGTTTCTCGATCGGTGTATTTTTCTGTAATCAGAGCATCCTCTGATGCTAAATCTTTGTAATTGAGTTGATATCAGCTAGTTGAACATGTAAATAAACATTTAATATAATTTTGTGTACTTAATTTTTGTCCTAAACTTGCTAACATCGATCCCACGATATGTTTTTAATTACCATGATTACAAATTTCATGTACAACTTCTTGCAGCACAAACTTCCATCTTTGGTTAAGTTAAAACAACAATGGAAGGTCACAGAAGGCGTTGCTTGTTTATTTGTATGTTCAACAAGTTGATGCCAATTAAGTTACAAAGATTTAGCATCAGGTGATGCTCTGTTTAGAAAAAATATTCCCAGCGAAATATGCAAAAAAAAAAGTACCTGATGATGAACAGCATGCATGCCACAAAGAGCCATTTTCTGTGGAATTTTAAACAACAGTGAACATACTTACAAGCAATCTTTTAATATTTATGTATTAAATTTGTGACTTTAATTACATTTCCAAACATTGAGCATCAGGTTATACTTAATTTTTAAAATATACCAATCTAAAAAGTGTTCCGAAATGCCGGACAAATAGGATTTAGGGGTTTTCGCGGTACAAAGTGTCATTTTTCATGTTTTTTGGTTTAAGTTTAAAACAACAATTGAAGGGTACAGAAAGCATGGTTTGTTTATATGTATGTTCAACAAGTTAATACCAATTCAGTTACAAAGATTTAGCATGAGGTGATGCTCTTTTTATAAACAAATACACCAAGAAACTTGCTCTAAAAATGCCGGACGACCAACATTCAGAAGCAACGCATGCCACAAAGAGCCATTTTCTGTGGAATTTTAAACAACAATGAACATTCTTACAGGAAATCTTTTACTACTTATGTATTACATTGGTGACTGTTATTCTATTTCCAAAGATTGAGCATCAGGAAATACTCCATTTTGAAAATATACCAACCTAAAAAGTGTTCCGAAATGCCGGACAAATAGGATTTAGGGGTTCTCGCGGTACAAAGTGCCATGTTTGCTTGAGTTTGAAGCAAGAATAGAAGAATGTAAATGACATCTGTTATTATTAGTATGTTAAACTAGTTACTGTTAATACATTTACAAAGATTGAGCATTCAGAAAGACTCTGTTTTGAAAACACAACCCGTAGAAATACTGGAAAATGACTGTTGACCACATTTTTTGCTGAGTCATCGTAAAACGCGTCAAACTTTGAGGCCAATGAGCTACCTCTAAATATTGTTCAATTTTTCTGAAAATTTTACAGGGTAAGTTTTTCATGCAAATGAACAAATTTAAGGGGTGAGACACTAATTTTTCAGACTTTTGTAAAATAAGAACCACCTTATTGGACAATTTCCTTTCAGAAAATGTATACTTTTATGGGGGTTGAAGGTCTAATAACCAAAATATATTTAGTTAAAGCTCGAACGGCGCGATTTTGTAAAATTTCTACGATGTAACGGAAATGGGACCACATAAAAACGCATGGCCTAATAATCATATGTAGGCACAACCACAAAAATTAAAAATTCACTCAAAGTAGCATTTATCATAATAACATTATAGAAGGCAGCATTCGTGTTTCACTTTTTCACAACTTTTTGTGACCCTCAAATTTTGCTTAATACAGTGCCCTATGGAGAAAATCAGAAAAATTGCTTGTCTTTAAATATAGTTTGGCGTCTTTTGTTTTTAACCTTTCTATTTGATTTGGTATTGCAATTCGGTGAGAGTCTGGGGGCGCACCAATCATAAAAATATAGCACAGCCAAAATAGTTCAGGGAAAATATAGTGCCATTTTTGTCAATTCATCCAATTCGGGTGCAGAATTCTGCACCAAGGCAATTGATTTAAGTCACAAGAAATTTGATATTTTCAGTCACCAGCGGGCCACAACATTTTTAACTATAATTTCGCCATTTTTAACGCTAGGAAGCTGGTTGACCCCTTATTTTAAAGCTACTAAATTGCTCTATAACATAAAGCTAAAAAGATATTCAAATTAAAACAATTTTTTCATGATTAATGCTACTCAAATTTCATGTAATTAACTTTATTGGAAAGAGAATATCATAACAAAGAAAATGACACCAAAATCAGCAAATTTCATTATTCCTAAGTCAAGTTATGGGCGATTTTGTGTCGCAAAAGTAGGGAAAATTTTCTGATAATCCGTCCCATAGGATCCCGTAAACATTAATGAAATTGTTGTGATCCTACTGTTAAAAAAAAAATGGCCAATTTGCAACAATTTTTTTATATTGGAATTGTTTATTAAACTTGTATTTACATTTCTCGATAGTTAAGATAAAAAATTAGTCTCGATTTTTTGAAAAAAAGAATGTTTTAGGCAAAATTTTCATCAAAAATCTAAAATTTTGACCATTTTTGGCCATTGTTTACCAAAAATGCCAATTTTCGCAGCGCTCTGGCTAAAAAACAGCCACGCCAAAAAATGATTTAGATGTTTCATAAATTGTGAAAACACTTTTTTGTCATGCGATGCCAACCGTTGTCATCCAAAGATTTCTTGACCAAAAATGAATTTTTTTCCCAAAAATGACCCTTTTTTGCACTATTTTTTGTGAAAAATTCGTTTTTTAATCAATTTTTTAATTTACATCTAAAAACCTTCAAAAAGAACCATAACACGTTTTCTAATCATTAAAATCTATCTTTTCACTTCTTCAAACCAGAGTTTTAATATAAAATTGTTTCTATTTAAAGATATGCATCATTTCCTAAAAAGTGTCAATTTATATGCAAAAAATCACCTCAAAAGATCACAGAATTACATAGGGGATAAATATCAAGTTTTTGAAGTGCTGCCTCACTCAGATTTGGCTGTGCCTATCAAATGATATCTGTATCTGTATCTGTATCATTTTAATCGGTAGAACTCCTCCCTGAGGTAACATCACCAACCTAAATAAAACTTCGAGCACAGCTTGGATGGATGTGAGTTGAATATGCAAATAAATTTAGTTGGTGTTGGTGACTTGGTTCTTGAAGGCTTCTAGGCTAGGGTGATTGCGTTGACGGCAGATGAAGGCAGACGATTCCAGACTGGTATAGTTGATGGGAAAAAGGTATCAACGTAACGGTCAAGCTTATAACGGATCTGTCGAAATCTCTTGCTGTTGCCACGGATCTTTTGGTCTTGGTACACCAGATGGTCAGCTAGGGAGATGTCAACCAGGCTGCGTGTGATCTTGTAGAACATGGTAGCCTTCTTCTGTTTCCTTCGGGTTGAAAGGGGTTCCCATTCCAGATCAGCAAGGAGTTTGGTCACTGTGCCTTCTTCACGCTCATAATTATTTTTACAAAATCGGGCAGCTTGGCGTTGAACTCTTTCAAGTTTGGTGTTATTTGACTGGTTAGATGAGTCCCAGACACAGCTAGCATACTCTAATAAAGGTCTGATGAGAGCTGTATAGGCTGTTGTTTTCACCTTCTGGTTGCACATCCACAGGTTACGCCGGACCAAACCCAACACTCTCTGGGCTTTTTTTGAAGTCTCGTTGATATGGTCTTTCCAGGTCAGTGTGTTATTGAAGCAGACACCAAGGTATGGGTGAGAGTTGACAGGTTCTAGTTGTTGACCGCAGAAGCTGTAGGTGTGTCTTGGGGGGTTCCTTGTGCCAATCGTCATCGTAACACATTTGCTAGGGTTGAAGGACATAAGCCAAACATCCTGCCATTTTTCAAGAAGATGGAGATCACTCTGAAGAGAGGGTGATGGAACGTTGGCTTCAGTAGCAGTGTACAGCAGACAGTCATCTGCAAACAAACAAACTTGCGATGCGATGTTTGATGCCAAGTCGTTAATGTAAAACAGGAAGGCTATGGGACCAAGAACGGTGCCTTGAGGAACTCCGGAGACAACTAATAATACAATAAAACATAAGACAATAATGATAACTAATAACAAATGAATAAAGCCAGGGCAGGGTTCATTCATATTTTCCGTGTGTAATCACTTGATTTTGCCCGAGGGTAGCCGGTAGGATGGCGCTCAGTATCGTGAAGCGATGCTCGCAATCCTGCCTGTTTTTTGATCAGCTGATTGATGCACTAAAAATGTGGCCTAGGCCCAAGCCCTAGTTGGGCTTGGTCACATTTTTGATCAGCTGATGATGTACTAAAAGCGTGGCCTAGCCCTAGCTGGGCTAGGCCACGTTTTTGATCAGCTGATGATGCACTAAAACAGTGGACACAGATATCGTATTGACAAAGTGACAGATATAAAACATCAGCATATCGTATCGGTAAGAAAATGAGCCATCGGTTCAATCTTAATTCATGATCCACTTTTCACCCTCAAGGTCTCCTCTATCAAAATCAAGTTTTTAGCTTAATAAAAATCCTCAACTGTATATGTTACGATCCCCAAACCATTCTTTCATACGTGCTTGCATTTTTGAGAAAAGTGAGGAAGTCTGTCATTTTCTACCGACAGTAATTACAACATAGTCAAGGCTTGAAACGGTTCATCAGGAACGTCAATTAAACATGATTCAAATTTTCATTGGAAAATTCCAACCACTGATGAAGACAGAAGCATGTCTGTCGAAACTGTCTTGAAAATGTGAGTTTTCTTTCTGGAATTTTCCAATGAAAATTTGACTCATAACATAGTCAAGGGTTTAGCCAAAAAGCCGTCCAACCATCAGTTTGACGGCTGATCACGAAAATGGACGCTCTGTAAAATGCAAAGGCTGGATTAATAAGGCGTCCAAATAAAAATGTGACCCTCATATCGAAAGGTACCTTAAGGTCGGCATAGTGAATTACGAGATACGGGCCATTGAAGCTGAGCATAGTCAAAAATCACGTCGAAGGTCAAATTTCTAATTTCATCAGAAACTTTACCTTTGAAGTGAATTCTATCATATTAATCAGGTTCCAACATCCAAAACACAAGACAAATGTTTTAAAAACCGAGATAAAAATCCTTTCTCCATTCAAGTTTTACCAGTACAGAAATTTTAAACACGATTTTCTCAGAACTATAGTTTTCTGAATCAACCCGATGCCTTTTACCAATTTGGATATAACTTTGCAATCGAACATCCAATAACCAACCAAAAGCAGGATGTCATTTTAAAGCTTAAAATATTTAATCTTTCAGATGAGACCAAAAAAATCAATTTTCATTTTGGGACCCTAAAGGTACCTTTCAAAATGATGGGTCACAAATGCGTTTTACTATACGAAATTCAATGTTGAATGTTAGAATTTATCATCATCATCATAAAATCTGATCAATTTATGTACTTTGTGGACTTCAGAATGGGATTTATACCGCGTTGTGTCTTTGTTCGTAATGTTGGTATAACTTAGTCTTAATCATCATCTTCTTTGTTAAGTATGAATATTAATCATACTGACGTCATGATATCTTGATTGAAGTCGGCCTGTTCGCCCGGCCGCGAATTTGGACGCCTTACTTTCAAATCCTGGCTAAAGCCTTCAACACAGTGGCCTATGTGGATTTTCAAAATGCTGAAATGCTTGTAACTTTGTAACGAATGGTTGGAATCAAGTGAAATTTTCGGTTTATATTTGTAGTATACGTACTATTCTTTTTATTTAGCTAGAAAAGAGACAAGGTTTTTATCACATCAAAATCATGAATTGCACCTTTAAAGTATGGATATGATCAAGTACCTCATTCTTGTCAATGAACGTTTTCTCCACCCTATTTGATGGTCAAATTGTTTTGACCTTTTTCCAATTTCTTGAAATCATGAATTAACCACACATGTTCACCACGATTATCTCAGGCCTATAGATGTATGTACATATATAGGAAGGCCTCTGTTGAGGCTACACTAGACCAAAATGGCAGCCATTACTGTAACAGTTTGACAGTTCTTCCAATACAGCGCATGCATTCTCACCTGCTAAAATTAGGGACCTGTGATTTTTTTGCTATTTGCCATCCCTTTTTGGTTTAACTCATGTATTATTGTTAATAATCCACGTGTTTGTTAATTGAAAAAATCAAAATGTGTACTTTGATCATGCATTTGTTAATTTTAGGTATTTGTTTACTTGAAAATGACCATGAATTTTCACAAGTTCATGTTTGGTAAACTCCTTGACTAGCATGGCCTATGGCTTTAGCATTTCACTAAGGTATGCAAGAGCACATTTCCCACATTTATCATATATACCAGGACACATCAATATAAATTAATTAAAGTTTCTATATGTTTATGGTTAATTGGCTGCATCCCAAATAAGCCTGCAAGTGAGTCCCGGTTTTTTCGAGTCCCGATTTTGTTTCGAGTCACGGGTCCCAAATTTGCCTACTCGAAAACCCGAAAAACAGTGATTTGACCTATTGGTATTTTTAAGAGAAGTCGCCAAATTATCATTACCAAAATATTCCAATAATCATTTCACTAGTGGCCATAAGTTGCTAAATGACCTTAAAAATTATCAAATATCAAAATCTACTTCCAAAATAGTCGCAAACTTTATTAAACATGCGATGTCTCTTGCAGGAAGATCGCCGATTTCTCTATGTTTCGTTACAAACATCGCAATCTGTGTTAACTATTTGTTTGCATCTGTTGAATGTTCTTGAATGTTCGTCAACAGATGGCGATGTTGCAATTATATAACAGTGCTATCATACTTGTCAGACATGCGCTATCGTAATGTTCGTCAACAGATGGCGATGTAGTAACCTGTCATTTCGTCAAAACGACGACTCCATGAAGCAGCAACAATAATATTACCACATTAAACGTCAATTTATGTAAGTTCCCCGATTGAAGTCCCGCCCGTTATTTGAATAAAATCTGAGGTAACAAAATGGTGGGACTATACAAGCGTCAGTACGGTATTAAATCGGCCATTTTTAAGCCTGAAATGTGCCCTACAGTATAGTGTAAAGACTCATGTGTAACTTTTGGTTCTTGTGCACTACTCCCGTGTTTCCGACTGGTGCCTTTTCAACTTACATTTTGAATCTTAAAATACGATTCGAGTCACGGGTACCCGTTCGAAAATAAAATACCAGTCCCTGGAGTGAAAAAACCCGAAATCTGCAGGCCTAATCCCAAAGTCTCTGAATGACACATCCGCAACAATGGAATCGCCCTACTGTATTATTGTAACTGAGGAGGTACAGGAAGTTGCAATCTTTGCACTTTTATAACTCCCAAGATACAAGTACCTAATTCAGTATATTCCTTTCACATTATATTCTTCAAATTCTGTGTCAAATTTGACCCTTGATTTTACACATGCTGATCTACTTCATTAACAATGTCATTTTTTTTTTAAATAAATCATTTTGAATCTGATTTCAGGGACACTGTACTGCCAGTGACATCTCGTGTGTGCTTTGTCAAGTATGAAGATGAGTCTACTGTTGGTGTAGCACAACACCTGACTAACACGGTGTTCATAGATCGTGCTCTCGTTGTGGTACCCTGTATTGAAGGTAAGCAATTTATCGACGCAATTTGTTTTTCTCATTGAATAATTTTCTTCTTATTATTTTGTGTCTTAAAAAAGATATACTTTGATCAACACTAAATAGGTGGGCCTCTTCACATCGTATACAGATAAGCGTGTGCGTAGCTGAACACAGCACAACTGCAGGAGACGTAGTGCGCGTTGTATGCTTGACTCGCGCATCAGTATCTACGGTGCGCGTGTAAGTGGGATTATGTTTACTTGCGGATGAATCGTATACAGATAAGCGCGTGCGTAGCTGAACACAGCACTCAGTGATTATTTTCTTGTTCTTATTTTGTGTCTTAAAAAAGATATATACTTTGATCAACACCGAATAGGTGGGCCTCTTCACATCGTATACAGATAAGCACGTGCTTAGCTGAACACAGCACTGATTATTTTCTTGTTCTTATTTTGTGTCTTAAAAAAGATATATACTTTGATCAACACCGAATAGGTGGGCCTCTTCACATCGTATACAGATAAGCACGTGCTTAGCTGAACACAGCACTCATTGATTATTTTCTTGTTCTTATTTTGTTTCTTAAAAAAGATATACTTTGATCAACACCAAATAGGTGGGCCTCTTCACATCGTATACAGATAAGCGTGTGCGTAGCTGAACACAGCACAACTGCAGGAGACGCAGTGCGCGTTGTATGCTTGACTCGCGCATCAGTATCTACGGTGCGCGTGTAAGTGGGATTATGTTAACTTGCGGATGAAGAAAAGCCTCATAACTCCCGTCTATTTAGTGTTGATCAAAGTATAGCCCTATCTATTATAGTGCACTGATTAAGTTCCGTCTTGTACCTGTTAAAAATTGAATGTCCATATCCATGGGTATTCCATTTTGAAATCCCTTGTCTCCTGCATACTCCTTCAAGAATTTGTATTTTATCAAATTGCAGTATAAGTGTATTTCAATATTTTTAGTTCCCCTGGCCAGTCCATTATACCATGAATTATTAAACAGTATATTTGATGCATTCTATAGACAATAAAAGTTTAAAGGTGCACCATCTTTTGTGATGTCATTGTTTAAAATTGGAGGTGTTCGTTTTGGGCCGAGTTACTTTTCTCATATCAGGGAGCTAGTACTGAGGCACAAAACAAACACCAATGATTTTAAACAATGACTAAATTAAAAGGTGACCAATGCCATTTATAGTAAAAAATGGGTAAAAATCATATTTCAATTACTATGTTAACTGTTTCATCGATCTGTTAAAAATATCGATCAGTCCCAAGCACTGCTTCTGCGTTGCGTTCAGTCAAACGCGATTGCCTGTTATCATGGCATGTGCGTATTTCTGTGTCTAAAGCATGCGAGCTATTAGTGCAAGAACTGCGTACACGCAGGTCATTATCAGAAGTCATTGTTACCTAAGGACCGCGGTACCGCACAGTTGTTTGCATAATCTTATTAGACCGGATTGCGCTATTAATAGGTTATTACTTGACTTAAACTCAGCGTGATTTTTTCTGAATTCTTTCACAGGAGTCATTCCAGAGGAGCACACAGCTTTACAGTTAGCAGCACCATCTAATAATGTAGCAGGACTAGGGGGAGGAGGATTGCTACCTACACCAGCGCAACCATTACTTGGTCAGGTAAGTCTGTCAGTAGCAGGGGGAGGAGGATTGCTACCCACACCAGCACAGCTGTTGCTTGATCAGTAACACTGCTAGCAGCAGGGGGAAGGGGATTGCTACCCGCACTGGCATAGCTATTTATTGGTCAGGAAAATCTGCCAGCAACAATTGGGAGGGACTGGTTGATATTTATTGATATTATTCAATTTAGGATTGAAATATCACCTCGAAGAGCTTCACTTGGCATCCAGAAGTCTACAAAATATTGTTGTGGTCCGTCAGAGGTTACTATTGCCCTTATGGATCATTTGTCTTGTACAGTCACAATTATTACTTTTTATTTAAACTCTATTTTAGGGAAAAATACCGAAAATACTACATTGTAGCCCGATTTGTCTATGGATTTGGTTCTCTCCAAGGGATCAACGTCATGAATGTTATTAATTTCATTTATCTTTCATTTTGTAATTACAGATTCCTGGACTTGTCGCCGGTGCTGCAGGTGGCATAGACCCCACTTATGCTGCCCTAGGCCTCCCACAGCCACCACCGCTTAACAATGTGGACCCTTCCAAGATTGAAGAGATCAGGCGCACTATTTACGTTGGAAATTTAGATTCTGCTGTAAGTTGCTTGCGTATTCTGAATTCTATATTTATCGACTAAATTTTTCATATATTCATAATGGCTATTTTTAAAGCAGGGTTTGAGTTCTCAACAAGCCAAATTAATGTGGCCAAATCAGGGGTCACTAAACAATTATGATGCATCTTACCTGCAAAATGTTTAGCTTGTAGCTAGGCTGGATCTCACAAAGAGGTAAAAACCCTTAAAGGCGTACAACACATCGTAAGTAATACTAATAGGAATTTGACACTGGTAAAATTCAAATCCTTCATAATGTTATGAAGGATCAAGGGGTTGTCACAAGTTAACGATGGGTTTGGTCTTAAGATGC
>JXSR01S056147.1:97963-108101 GCA_000969725.1 Ophiothrix spiculata | reverse complement strand
AATAGAAATAGATATGAGAAAACTCTAAAGAGCTACGGATCAAATTCTTGGTATTTTTATAACAAATATTACAATCACGCCGCCTGTTGACGATACTTAATGATGATGTTTCGTGCAAACGCGACGTTATGAATAATTCACATTTTGGGATGCTAATTATGCATGTTCACGTATGCTCGGAATGGGTGTGAGCAATATGCTTTCATTATTTCCATTCTGGCTGTTCGTTATCAATTCAACCATCTTAAATGCTTTCACAAAATTCGGACATCCGACACATCAACTATAAAGACGCGTTTTGTGGTCATCCATGCTTCATTACCAATTTAAATGGACTCAAAATAGAAGATTTACTTTGTTAGTTTGATGCAGAAACGAAATTTATCTAATATTGGGCATCGCAGTTTTCATTTTACAAAATGGCGGACGTAGCATCATTAGTCATCGCTTTATGTATAACGATACTGTTATCTCCAACAGCAATTGCGGCAGAACCTGAAGTGACTATTTCGGTGTCTAATGAACCTGTTATATCAGGCGGAATTCTAGCAATACAATGCCAAATACGGAATTTTGAGAGAGAACATCACAAGGTAAATCTTTTCCGGCTTTTAGAAACTGGTAATGAACAAATCACGTCCGATAAAGATATTCTTCAATCTGCTGGAGACGTATTTTTAGCGGTAAGGGCTTTTCCTGATGGTTCTGTAATTTATTTCTTTACAATGCTTGACATATCAAGCACCGATAAGGGGAAATACATCTGCAAAGTATTTGATGTTTCAGAGTTGAGGTACATCGGCGAAGATTCAATCAATATACAAATTTATTCATACCTCAAAACATCATACCCACGATGTTCTAGCGATCCCAAACAGCCTGTCACAGTGACAGTGCATGATATACTTAAACTAACGTGTACAACAGAAATAGGTACAGCTATTGAAACAAAGTGGATCAACACAAAAACACATGAATACATTCCGACTAGGAACGAATCAGTAGGGGAGTTGGTTTATTCAGAAGGAAGCATTCCCGTTGACAGCAGCCTACACAATGTTGTGTTTGCCTGTGAAGTAACAAGTGGCGTTTTCTCTGATTGGAAAAGATTGTGCACTGTAGGTCCTATTAATGTAAAACCATACATTTTAAATACTGATAAAATCAGAGTTACCAATTCTGATTCTGGAAATCATAATTCACAAATACCAAACCAACACGTGAATGGACATTGTGTTGAATGCCCATCAGAGGACATGCTTCAATTTCGTCTTACTGTAGCGATTGTAGTTACAGCGTTTATTACTATCGTATTTCTTGTATTTACAATATCATTGTGTTATAAATACCACCAGGATGAACCCATTACCCGCAGACCGCCATCAAAGGCATTAACGCCTCAGCAATCGGTGGAACCAGTTTATGTTTCGTTACAAAGACGTAGTGTTCATGCTGATCCCCGGGAATATATGACTCTTAAGGATCCACATAATCCAGATAATAAGATAATCCTTCCACGGGAAACGTTTGAAGAGTATTGTAAAACGATGTCATTTAAAAGCTTATAATTCGTTTATTTCCTTTTTTTAATTTGGTTGACGATTTATGTTTTATCAATGAAGTGAGGTATTTTCACTTATTCTGTAATTATTTTAAGACAGTATGTTTCAAACGTCATTTGTTAGAATACTTAGTAATCAGAATTCTGATACCAGAAATTATCATTCACAAATTATACTTAACTGATAACCTAAATATCAATGTGTTGATTCTATGTCGATGGCTGCACATACCAAATACTTGAAAGTTAAACTATCCGGGGTCAAATACCCTGTCAAGACATTCCTTGAGGATATAGGGTGTACTTCTTTCTTTGTCATTTTGTTTATTTATTATGCACATATTTATCAACATTATAGTTCAGCATTGTGTAAAACTACTTAAATATATATAGTACTTGTCAAACTATTAATTTGCAACCAAAGAAAAAAATACCGTATTTCATCAACGTAAATCTTATTTTTAGTCGCAATCAATTCCACATTTAGGGATTAATATTTTCCAAAATAAAAAAAAAACAAATTATCTCGATAAAAAGATAATAGAAATACTGGCGACAAAATTCGTGGGTTACAAATCAATTTATTGGTATTTTTATAACATACGCGTATATTTCAAAAACGCCGCCTGTTGATGATACTTTATGATAATGTTTCGTGCAAACGCGACGTTATGAATAATTCACATTTTGGGATGCTAATTATGCATGTTCACGTATGCTCAGAACGGGTGTGAGCAATATGCTTTCATTATTTCCATTTTGGCTGTTCGTTATCAATTCAACCATCCCAATGCTTGTCACAAAAATTCGGACATTCGACACATCAACTATCAGGATACGTTTTATGGTCATCTTTGCTACTAAACCAATTTAAGTGGGACACAAAATCCGAAGATTTACTTTGTCATTTGATGCAGAAATGGAGTTTATCTAACATTGAGCATCGCAGTTTTCATTCTACAAAATGGCGGACGTAGCATCATTAGTCATCGCTTTATGTATAACAGGATTTTTGTTTCGAACAGCAATTGCGGCAGAACCTGGGGTGACTATTTCGGTATCTAATGAACCCGTGATATCAGGCGGAATCTTAGCAATACAATGCCAAATATGGAATTTTGACAGAGAACATCACAAGGTAAATCTTTTTCGACTTTTAGAAACTGGCAATGAGCAAATAACGAATGATGACGTTATTCTTCCATTTTCAATGGAAATGTTTTTAGCAACTAGAACCTTTCCTGATGGTTCTGTGGTTTATTTCTTTACCATGCTTGAAATATCAAGTAGTGATAAAGGGGAATATATTTGCAAGGTTTTTGATGTTTCAAAGTTGAGATACATAAGCGAAGATTCAGTCAGCATACATATATATTCAAACCTTAAAAAATCATATCCACGATGTACTAGTAATCCCAAACAGCCTGTAACAGTGACAGTACATGATATACTTAAATTAACATGCACAGCAGAAATAGGTGCAGCGATTGAAACAAAATGGATCAACACAAAAACACAAGAATACATTCCGACAAGGAACGAAACAGTAGGTGGGTTAGTCTATTCAGAAGGGAGCATTCCAGTTGACAGCGACCTACAAAATGTTGTGTTTGCCTGTGAAGTTACAAGTGGCGTTTTCTCTGATTGGAAAAGATTGTGCACTGTAGGTCCTATCAATGTAAAGCCATACATTATAAATACTGGTAATAGCCTGGTTACCAATTCTGATTCTGGAAATCATCATTCAGAAATGCCAAACCAACACCTTAATGGAAATTGTGTTGAATGCCCATCAGAGGACATGCTTCAATTTCGTCTTACTGTAGCGATTGTAGTTACAGCGTTTATTGCTATCATATTTCTAGTATTTACAATATTATTGTGCTATAAATACCACCAGGATGAACCCATTACCAGAAGACCGCCATCAAAGACATTAACGCCTCAGCAATCAGTGGAACCAGTTTATGTTTCGTTACAAAGACGTAGTGTTCATGCTGATCCCCGGGAATACATGACTCTAAAGGATCCACATAATCCAGATAACAAGATAATCCTTCCACGCGAAACGTTTGAGGAGTATTGTAAAACGATGTCATTTAAGAGCATATAATATGTTTATTTTATATTTTCTTCTTCATAATATGGTTAACGATTAATGTTGTCTTATTTAAATAATGCAGTAAATATTTGAGCATTGTAAAACATATTTTTAAAATTGTTTGAATGATGGCGCCATGTTGTTTCAACTTGCGTTTTGACACTGTAATACAAACCCCGGGATACAAACTGATCAGAGAGTAAGAAGCCTGCAAGCTTATGATATATTTGTGATGGCTGACTCAGAAAAGGGAACTTTGCAGACATCAATTTGATTTTATCATTTCACCTTGTTGAAATTGATGAAGGCGATCAAATTTTACAACAGAAAATCTTATTATGTTCGTTATTTTTTGCTGCCCATTTTCACCAGTTTCTTGAAAAGTGTTTTGTCACAAAGTCCCCTTTTTGGGTTAAGCCATCATATTTAGACTCAGACTAAGGCTTATTTCTAATTAATGTATATTTCTTTATAATTATTATTAAATGTTTCTACTGGAGATATGTTTGTCAAGCTATAGACCTTTCAAGCTGAAGATTGTGCTATGAAATAGCAAAAACTGCATGAACTCGATGTACAATTATTAGTATTTTTATTCAACATGTACAACCATTAATTATCAATTAAAGCAATACCATAAAATGTTGCATTGAAGCACCCCCTGTCACCCATGGCTTTTGATTTTTTAAGCCTATTAGGTTTGCTTTGGGTAGATATTAATACCCTCCAAATAATTTGCTTAAATTACTTTTCCTTTTATGGCCATTTGTTGAATTAAATTCCGGATCCCGAATTTAATTCACCATGTATTGGTATAGGAAAGTAAGCATGTGCATTTTAATCAGTTTTCGGCGGCAAAGTACGTTTTTGAGCAAATACACTTGAAAACGCTTTGATAGTCACATTCCTTCATTTAAGCTGTTTTTAGTATAAACCATTTTTGATCAAAATCTTATAGTATTGCTTTAATGTAGATAATAGTACGCCTAAAAAAACTGTACACATTAAATGTGAATGGAAGCAAAATAGATTGATACTTCATACTATAATACGATACCGGTAATACATTTGTATAATTATTTGAACTAGAAATACTACGTCGAGAGGTTTTATAGTGGAATTTTGAAGCAGGGTTGAAAGCAGCCGATAAAATGTACTGTGTTTAAGTTAATAAGTGTAATGTTTAACAGATTTGACACTATCGTGCACAGTTACTCTAGTTAATGGTAGACCCTATGCATCAAACACTGTATCAGAATTCTGATACCAGATATTATCCTTCAATATATACATTCAACCAACAGCTTTAAGTACATTTTTTTAATGTACGTATAAGGATAGACGGCACCTCTATTACCTTGTACTTTAAAAACTACCATATTCCTTATTTATGATGTTTGAAAACCTGGTCCAGATGTTATAAGAAGATATGGTTTTAGATAGCTTTAACATGTTTTGTTTTGTTAATTACACATAAATTTCTCAACATAATAGTTAAATATTATTTTAAAATAGTACTATTTACGATAATATACTTGTCCAACTTGACCGAAGCCAAAAAAAAAAATACCATGCTTATGTACATCGAAGCTCATATTATTCAAAGTTGACGTTATTTTTGTATTTATGGTGGGATAATTTCCAAGATGAAATTCAAATAATCTCTACCAAAAGATTCTTATAGATTATGCGTAATGGCAAAACTCCTGAAAGCTTACCATCAATTCCGTGGTTTTTCTTATAACGTATATTACATTTCGTCAAAAATGAACAACGCCACCTGTTGATGATACTTAATTACATGTATGTTTAGAGCAAACGTGACGTTGGGATGCTAATTATGCACGCTCACGTATGCTCCAAATGGGTGTGAGCAATAAATTTTCATTATTTCCATATTGGCTATTCGTTAGCATTCCAACCATCCTGATGTTTTTCTCAAAATAATCGGACTATGCACACATTATCTAAATGGTTTTGTGATCTTTGCTTCTGTGCCAATTTTAACGGGATTACGAGGCTCAACATGAGCACAGTTTCTTTGTTAATTTGACGCAGTGATGAAATTTATTTAACATTGGATATTGCTGTTTTTATTCTACAAAATGGCGGATGTAGTATCATTAGCATTAGTCATTGCTCTGTGTATGACAACAGTGTTTTCTCAATTATCAATTGCAGCAGAGGTTGAAGTGACTATGACGGTGTCTAATGAACCAGTGATATCTGGAGGAATTCTAGCAATACAATGCCAAATACGGAATTTTAATAGAGAACATCATAATCTAAATCTTTTTCGGGTTTTAGAAACCGGTACTGAACAAATTACGACTGATAAAGATCCTCTTCCATCTGCAAGAGACGTATTTTTAGCAACAAGAGCCTTTTCTGGTTCTATGATTTATTTCTTTACAATGTTGGATGTATCAGATAGCGATGAAGGTAAATATCTATGCAAAGTGTTTGACGTTTCAAAATTCAAATATATTAGCGAAGATTCAGTTAACATACAAATATATTCAAACCCGAAGAAGTCATACCCGCGATGTACCAGTGATCCTAAACAGCCTGTTATAGTAAGAGTACATGATATACTCAAATTAACATGTACAACAGAATTAGGTTTGGCGATTGAAACAAAATGGATCAACACAAAAACACATGAATACATTCCAACCAGGAACGAGTCAGTTGGGGAGTTGGTTTATTCTGAAGGAAGCATTCCCGTTGACAGTGACCTACAAAATGTTGTGTTTGCCTGTGAAGTTACAAGTGGCGTTTTTTCTGATTGGAAAAGATTGTGCACCGTAGGTCCTATTAATGTAAAACCATATATTATAAATACTGGTAATGGCATGGTTACCAATTCCGATTCTGGAAATTATCATTCACAAACACCAAACCAAAATCTCAATGGAAATTGTGTGGAATGCCCATCAGAGGACATGCTTCAATTTCGTCTCACTGTAGCGATTGTAGTTACAGCATTTATTGCTATCATATTTCTTGTATTTACAATATTATTGTGCTATAAATACCACCAGGATGAACCCATTACTAGAAGACCGCCATCAAAGACATTAACGCCTCAGCAATCGGTAGAACCAGTTTATGTCTCGTTACAAAGACGTAGTGTTCATGCTGATCCCCGGGAATATATGACTCTGAAGGATCCGCATAATCCAGATAATAAGATAATTCTTCCACGGGAAACGTTTGAGGAGTATTGTAAAACGATGTCATTTAAGAGCATATGATTTATTCACTTTCTTTTTCATAAAATATGTAAATGTTTCAAGATTTAAATATATTGCTGATCAAAATATATCTAAATCAAGTGTACTTATAGTTGACAATTTATTAATAGCTTATGATACGCTTAACGTAATGTACACTCTGATACAAATCGAAACGAAAGGATCAATACTGAAATAATTGATATAATTATTTTAGACTTAATTTTGTGATATATGGACATTTCTACCATCTAAGTCAAATGGTTTAATAAACATGTAAATATTCGTTTACAATACTTGCCCAAATATGAATGTTAAAGATATGCTCATAGCACAATTTTAGTGGGGATTTCTGGTCAGAACTTCACACTGAGATCCGAAAGTCTAGTGACGCCATGCTTAACTTGAAATACTACGTCGAGAAGCTTCATGTGGGTTTTTGGAGCTGTAATCTTGTAAAAAGTAGCATGTAAAATATAGTGCTTGCTTATGACTGTATGTATCAAACACTGTCAATGGGAATTATCAGAATTCTGAATACCAGTAATTATCATTCAGAATATATAATTTAACCAACCGGTTTATGTACAGTATGTTGAATATATGTCCGATGGTAGGCTCGCCACAATATTTCTGCCTACAAACCACTTGGTTCATTATTTCCGATATCTGCCAACATGGTCCGGATAGCATTTTACGAGATGTACAGGTTTATATATACTTTCAGAACCAGAAGGGGGTTAAGTCACATTGAGTACAAACTGAGAAAATGGCACAAACATCATATCATTTGTGTTGTCTTGAATGGTATTTCTGTGTCTTGCAGTGACACTTACACATGCTCTGATCATCAAATTACTACAAAACTTGTACAGAATGTAGAAATGAGAATTCTGTAGCAGGAAATTGACACAACTCAATTTTCAAGATTTTGTGACTTAACCCCCTTTTAGTTCTAGGGATCTCAATTATACATAAATTTCTTAACAGTATCGCCAAATATTATTCTAAACTAGTACTATCTACTGTAATAATTAACACTTGTCCAACTTTTTGCAACCAAGGGGAAAACACTGTGACCGCATGCGTAACTAAGCAAGGTACAATGAAATTCATCTTATTTAAACTCAACATTGAGTACGCATTTATCAATAAATAATTTCCCAAATAAATTCAAATAATCTCGACTAAAAGACCCGTAATAGATAGAGATACGAAAAAACTTTAAATAAAAGTATATTTATTTCGCATATTGCATTTGGAATTTATCAAACACGTCCTCTAGCTGTTGGTGGTATCTGATGATATTAATTCCATGCAAACATAGCCTTATGAATAATTCACATTATGGGACGCTAATTATGCACGTTCACATATGCTCAGAGCGGGTGTGAGCAATTCATTTTCATTATTTTCATCTTGGCTGTTCGTTGTTACTCAAACCATATGCTCCTTGCAATATTCTCACAAATATTCGAACTTTCTGCTCATCATGTACAGATGTATCAGTATTTAGCACATAAAAACTGCACTTGTTTTCAATTTTAATGGGACACAATATCGGAAACAATTACTAAACCACTTGATGCAGAGATGATATTCATCTGATATTAAGTATCGCAGTTTTCATTTTACAAAATGGCGGACGTACTACCATTAGCGTTAGTCATTGCACTGTGTATGACAATTGTGTTGTTTTTACCAGCAATTTCGAGTGAACCTGAGGTGGCCATTTCTGTATCTAATGAACCCGTGATATCTGGCGGAATATTAGCAATCCAGTGCCAAATACGGAATTATGAAAGACAAAATTACAACCTTAATCTTTTTCGGGTTGTACCAACTGGCAATGAACAAATTACGGCGGATAAAGTTCTTTTTCCATCTGCAAGGGATGTGTTTTTAGCAACAAGGGCTTTTCCTGATGGAACCATGATTTATTTTTTTACCATGTTGGACGTATCAAAAAGCGATCAAGGTAAATACCTATGCAAAGTTTTTGATGTTTCAAAATTCAAATATATCGGTGAAGATGCAATTAACATACAAATATATTCAAACCCGAAGAAATCATACCCACGATGCACCAGTGATCCCAAACAGCCTGTCATTGTGATAGTACATGATATACTAAAACTAACTTGTACAACCGAATTAGGTACAGCGATTGAAACCAAATGGGTCAACACAAAAACACACGAATACATTCCAACCAGGAACGAATCTGTAGGGGAGTTGGTCTATTCTGAAGGAAGCATTGCGGTAGATAGTACGCTTCAAAATGTGGTGTTTGCCTGTGAAGTTACAAGTGGTATTTTCTCTGACTGGAAAAGATTGTGCACTGTTGGTCCTATTACTGTAAAACCATTCATAATAAATACTGGTAAAAGCATAGTTACCAATTCTGATTCTGGAAATTACCATTCAAATACACCAAACCAACACGTGAATGGAAATTGTGTAGAATGCCCATCAGAAGACATGCTTCAATTTCGTCTCACTGTAGCAATTGTAGTTACAGCGTTTATTGCTATTATATTTCTAGTATTTACAATATTATTGTGTTATAAATACCACCAGGATGATCCCGTTATAAGACAACCACCATCAAAGGCATTTACGCCTCAACAATCAGTGGAACCAGTTTATGTCTCGTTACAAAGACGTAGTGTTCATGCTGATCCCCGGGAATATATGACTCTAAAGGATCCACATAATCCAGATAATAAGATAATCCTTCCACGAGAAACGTTTGAAGAATATTGTAAAACGATGTCATTTAAAAGCTTATAATTTGTTAACTTTCGTCTTATGTAAAAATTTGTTTGACCATTACATGTAATGATATATTATCTTTGTTTGACCATTAATGATTACAAGATTTGTATTCTTGTTTTTAAATGTATGCATAATATTGCTCCTTCATATCTCACAGACATTTTGCATGTCGCAACTTCACAGCGTTATCTTCGTTCATCTACCGCCTCATTCAAACTTACGGAACATAGAACAACTCATTCAACATTTGCTGACAGATCATTTTCATGCTACGGACCAAAAATATGGAATGCTTTACCAGAACAAATAAGATCCGCTCCTTCACTGGACATATTTAAGAAATTACTGAAACAGCACCTTTTTAACTCTGCATACAATTTGTAACTTTCATTGAATCCTTGTCTGACTGATGTTTTTGCGCATGTACAGGGTGTCCCAATAAAAATGCATCCCTTTTGTTTT
>JXSR01S056147.1:84493-97642 GCA_000969725.1 Ophiothrix spiculata | reverse complement strand
TTTCTCAAGAACGGCTCAACGGATTTTGCTCAAACTTTCACCAATGAAAGACTAAACTATATTAAATATTATTCTGAAAAAAGTTTTAATTTTTGTTCATTGGTTTCTGAGATATGATCAAAAACAAAAGTGATGCATTTTTATTGGGACACCCTGTATATATTTTGTTCATTGACTTTGTCTATATGCGCCTTAGTACAAATTTGTTTTTGGTTTTTGGCGCGGTATAAATTTTTGTAGTAGTAGTGGTAGTAGTAGTAGTAGTAGTAGTAGTAGTTGTAGTTGTAGTAGTAGTAGTAGTAGTGGTAGTAGTAGTAGTAGTAGTAGTAGTAGTAGTAGTAGTAGTAGTAGTAGTAGTAGTAGTAGTAGTAGTAGTAGTAGTAATGATATATTATCTTTGTTTGACAATTAATGATGTATTATCATAATGCAGGAACATGTTTAATTTTAATATTGTTTGAATGATGGTGCCATATTTTGTTTCAACTTGAGTTTTGACTCTATAATCCAATCTGCACAGAAAGTTAGAAGTCTCTAGACTAGTGATGTATGTTATTTTTAACCAAGATGGATTTATTTATTGAAGATTTAAAGATGTTTATAAAATTATGGATTCGAGATTATATAAATACACCATGGTTTGAGGGGAAGTATCGCAAAATAATGTCCCTGAGGTGTTGGATGTTCAATGAAGATTTCCTCCTGAGTCTCGATCATCCAAAACCGAGGGACAGTATTTTGCAATACTTCTCAAATAAACCATGTTGAAATTGTTTTACTACAACTCAAAAAAGCCAAAGTATAACTTTGAAATAAATCTAAAAGTTAACGAATTTATAACTTTCCGTAAGCCGTACGGTAGTACAATGCGAAAGTTTTTACCACAAATATACGGCTAACGATTCCTTGGATATAAATATATATCGAATCCTGATAATGCATATTCTCCATAATTATAAAGGTGTGTAGTCAACCATTTACTCTTAATGTACATAGTACGGCTAAATCGAAACCGTTGAAACCCTGTATATGCACATTGTGTTTTGCTTTAATATTGCTCATACCTCGAAACTATCTGATTTGATTCGCTGAACAGATGCTAAAATGTAAGTTACCTTGCGTCTTAAATCAGAAGTTAAAATAATGTTTCACAATTTCCCAACCAACTTGTCACGATAAAGCAAAATGGACCTGAAAAAGTGTCATTTACCAAAATGGATTTGTACTAAACCACAGCTCTATGTTCCAAATATAAATACAACGTCGAGAAATTTTATTTTATTTTGAAATCAGTTTTTTGGTAAACAGTACTCAAATGCAAGTGTATTTTTGCAGCAAATGTCATTTTAATGGAAATGGACATGCACAATTACAGATTATATGAATATTTGATAATTTACCGAATCAAATACCGATAAGGGATAACAATTGTGATCCAAAATACAGATTATTATTCAAAAGATACACGAAACAAGCAGCTTTAAAACATCGTTTTAAATGCACGTTTAATGATATGCTGCATCTCCATTTCTATTCTAGTAATACTACCTATAAGTAAAGGAAAATACGTGATTCCTTAATTCTGGGGTGTTGTCTTTTTAAAGATATTTCTTGTTCAAAGTGTGAATGAGTTCAGTGTGTCGGCAACCCTGGTGAAGCAGGATATTTTAGGATAGATAATTGCATTGTTATTATTCTCGTTTTTTTAATTTATAAATTTGTCAACATTATAAAAACATCATTTACTTTTGATACATTCTGACACTACCTATGTATGCATTTGTGTAACTAAGCAAAAGTACTTCCTTTGGTAAAGTACATATAAATTCGTCTTATTCGAAATTGATTCTGTATTTAGAGATGGGTAATTTTCAAAATGAAATCAAACTATGTTTGACAAAGGTATCAACACTCCAAAGAAACACATGTTTATAAAGAGTGAAAACAATACGTTATCTTTACAACTTTATATAAGGCCTATACGTTGCGCTTATTGTCGAAATAATTTGTCAACCAGTCTACGAATAAACATCACCAATATCATTTCATGAGCATACTTAGTCATATTACAGATTTACATGCATATCGGTATATTATTCTAAAGCAACCTGCAAAACTTTACAAGCTTAAAAGTGTTATCAACCGATTTTCTGGTCGTATAACGCTTATAACATTTCGCAGTCACTGAACAACGCCACCAGTCGATGATACGTTATGATAATAATTTAATGTAAACATGACCTTATGAATAATTCACATTCTGGGATGCTGATTATGCACGTTTGCGTATGCTCGGAGTGGGTGTGAGCAGTTCATTTTCATTATATCCATTCTGGCTATTCGTTAGCATCGAAACCATTTTTACTTTTACGCTAAGCTAACGGATTTGTGATAATTATATATAGCTTCTTTTTCATTTACAATGGACATGATCAAAAGAGTTTCGTAATATATTTGACGAAGTGATAATATTTATCTGACATTGGATATCTACAAGCAGTTTTCATTCTACAAAATGGCGGACGTAGTATCATTAACGTTAGTCATTGCTCTGTATATGACACGAGTGTTTTCTCCATCAGCAATTGCAGCAGAGGTTGACGTGACTATGACGGTGTCTAATGAACCTGTTATATCAGGCGGAATTCTAGCAATACAATGCCAAATATGGAATTTTGATAGAGAACATCACAACCTAAATCTTTTTCGAGTTTTAGAAACTGGCAATAAACAAATTACGATTGACAAAGAGATTCTTCAATCTGAAGAGAACATGTTTCTAGCAACGAGAGCTTTTCCTGATGGATCTGTGATTTATTTCTTTACAATGTTGGACGTTTCAAACAGTGATCAAGGTAAATACCTATGCAAAGTGTTTGATAACTCCAAATTTAGATATATTGGCGAAGATTATATTAAAATACAAATATATTCACAACTAAGAAACTCATACCCAAGGTGTACCAAGTGACAGTACATGATATACTTAAACTAACATGTACAACAGAATTAGGTTCAGCGATTGAAACAAAATGGATCAACACAAAAACACATGAATACATTCCAACAAGAAATGAATCAGTAGGAGGTTTAGTTTATTCCGAAGGAAGCATCCCGGTTGACAGCGACCTACAAAATGCTGTGTTTGCCTGTGAAGTTACAAGTGGGATTTTCTCTGATTGGAAAAGATTGTGCACCGTAGGTCCTATTAATGTCAAACCATATATTATAAATACTGGTAATAGCAGAGTTACAAATTCTGATTCTGGAAATTATCATTCAGAAATACCAAACCAACACTTCAATGGAAATTGTGTTGAATGCCCATCAGAGGACGTGCTTCAATTTCGTCTCACTGTAGCGATTGTAGTTACAGCATTTATCGCGCTCATATTTCTCATACTTACAATATTATTGTGCTATAAATACCACCAGGATGAACCCATTATCAGAAGACCGCCATCAAAGACATTAACGCCTCAGCAATCAGTGGAACCAGTTTATGTGTCGTTACAAAGACGTAGTGTTCATGCTGATCCCCGGGAATATATGACTCTAAAGGATCCACATAATCCAGATAATAAGATAATCCTTCCACGCGAAACATTTGAGGAATATTGTAAAACGATGTCATTTAAGAGTATATAGTTTGTCACTTTCTTCTCAAGAAAAAAATTGTTTGACAAGTAATGGTGTAGAAACATGTTTTTATTTTATACTGTTTGAATAATAGTGCCATATTTTATTTCAATTCTAATTCTGTTAGTAGTGTAGAGGCTTCTCGCTTTCAGAGCAGATTCAAAACAGAATTAAACTTAAATACTGATAACATGTAGTAATATTTGTAAGCATATTTAAAAAAAAATGCTTGAATAACGTTGCCAGATTTTAACAACTAGACTTTTTACACTATGATCCAAACTGCTCAGAGGGTAAAAAGCCTCTAAGACCTAGATTATATTTCGACTAAAACTCACGTATATTTTCATTTAATGTATACAATTCTTTAAATTATTTGTTGTGTCTACTGGAGTTTAAAGTAGATACCTTTGTAAAGTTGTAGACGGTTTGAGATTGAAGTGTATAGCTGATTATAGTAGCTCTAGTTAATTACAGACCGAATTAATCAAACGCTGTCGTTGGTAAGAAAATCAGAAAATCAGAGTTCTAATAGACATTTTCATCTAAGTTCATCTTATTCAAAGTAGACATTGATCTTGCATTTATTGATGGATAATTTCAAAAATTGAAACTCAAATTATCGCCAGAAAAAGATCACAATAATAGATATAGATGTGAAAAACCTCCTAAGTGTTGCATATCAGTTTCCTGGTACTTCATAATAACGCATATTACACTTTGAGCACACTGAACAACGCCACCTGTTGTGGATACTTTATGATGTTTAGCGCAAGCGTGATGCTATGAATAATTCATATTTTGGGATGCTAATTATGCATGCTCACGTATGCTCGGAGTGGGTGTGAGCAATATATTTTCATTATTTCTATTCTTGATGTTCGTTAGCATTCAAACCATCTTAATGTTTTACACGAGGAAATCGGACTTAGAACACATCCAACGATTTAGTGATCATCATAGCTTTTTATCAATTTCAATGGCTATGTGGGCATGACCACATAAAAGCATAACAAAAGAGTTTCTTTGTCAATTTGACGCAATGGTGATAGTAATCTAACGTGGGTACTGTAATTTTCATTTCACAAAATGGCGGACGCAGTACCATTAGCGTTAGTCATCACTCTATGTATGACAACAGTGTTTTCTCCATCAGCAATTGCGGCAGAACCTGAGGTGACTATTTCGGTGTCTAATGAACCAGCAATATCGGGAGGAATTCTAGCAATACAATGCCAAATATGGAATTTTGATAGAGAACACCACGAGGTTAATCTTTTTCGGCTTTTAGAAACTGGAAATGAACGAATTACGACTAATAAAGAGATTCTTCAATCTGCGACAGGCGTGTTTTTAGCGATAAGGGCTTTTCCTGACGGGTCTGTTGTCTATTTCTTGACAATGCTTGACATATCAAGTAGCGATAAGGGAGAATACATCTGCAAAGTATTTGATGTTTCAAAGTTGAGGTATATTGCTGAAGATTCAATAGACATACAAATATATTCAAACCTTAAAGCAGCATATCCACGTTGTACCAGTGATCCTAAACAACCTGTCACAGTAACAGTACATGATATACTTAAACTAACATGTACAACAGAAACAGGTTCGTCTATTGAAACAAAATGGATCAATACAAAAACACACGAATACATTCCGACCAGAAATGAATCAGTAGGAGGTTTAGTTTATTCTGAAGGAAGCATTCCCGTTGACATCAACCTACAAAATGTTGTGTTTGCCTGTGAAGTTACAAGTGGCGTTCTCTCTGACTGGAAACGATTGTGCACTGTAGGTCCTATTAATGTAAAACCATATATCATAAATACTGGTAATGGCATAGTTACTAATTCTGATTTCGGAAATTATCATTCAGAAATACCAGACCAAAACGTCAATGGAAATTGTGTTGAATGCCCATCAGAGGACATGCTTCAATATTGTCTCACTGTAGCGATTGTAGTTACAGCGTTTATTGCTATCATATTTCTAGTATTTACAATATTATTGTGTTATAAATACCACCAGGATGAACCCGTTACACGCAGACCGCCATCAAAGGCATTAACGCCTCAGCCATGTCAGCAGTCAGTGGAACCAGTTTATGTCTCGTTACAAAGACGTAGTGTTCATGCTGATCCACGGGAATATATGACTCTAAAGGATCCACATAATCCAGATAATAAGATCATCCTTCCACGGGAAACGTTTGAAGAATATTGTAAAACGATGACATTTAAGAGTTTATAATTTGTTCATTCTCGTATTCATAATATTGTTATTAAGTGCTTATGTTTTCTTATTAGTATATTAGTGTAGTAAATATGTTGGTATTTAAAATGTGTTTTTGAACTTTTGACGGTGCCAATTTGTTTAAACTTAAAAATAATTTCAAACTAAAATCCAAACTATTTTGAGAGTATGAAGCCGTTAAAACTTGGAATACATTTAGACACAAACTAAAGCTAGTTTTCATCTATGCATTATTTTATTGTATATTATTTCTACTAGAAACAAAGGTAGATACCATTGTAGGCTGACAGCTTCAAGTAATTTTGGTTAAAATGTACGTCTGATGAAAGACTGCACTTCTGTCAACATGATACTCCTACCGAAGTCTGCAAGCATGATCCAGATGTTAATTGAAAAATATGCGCATGGTTTGAACATGTTTTCTTTTGGTAGATACACATAAAGTTCTGATCATTATAGTCAATTACTATTTTAAACTAGTATTATCTACTTGTACAACTTGGACCAAAGCAAAATATTATTTACACCGTACTTCAACAACATACATCGAAGTTCATCATATTTAAAGTTGACATTGATCTTGTGTGCATAGATAGATAATTTTCAAAATTAAATTTGAATAATCTTCTTAAAAAATGTCGTTTATACATATGACAAAACTCCTATGATTTATAGAACAGAATATTCCTGGTATTTTTACAACAAATATTACATTTCGAACTCATTAAACAACGCCCCCTGTTGTTTATACTTTATTATGTTAATTCAATGCAAACGTGACGTTATGAATAATTCACATTTGGGGATGCTAATTATGCACGTTCACGTATACATGCTCAGAGCGGGTGTGAGCAATTTATTTTCATTATTTCTATTCTGGTTGTTCGTTATCACTCGAACCATATTGATGTTTTAAGCTGTTTTAATAAGTTTAAGAAAATCGGACTTTGGGCAGATAATGTAACGGTTTTGTGATCATCATTGCTTCTTTGTCAATTTCAATGGATATTATTAAAAGAGTTTTTGTCTGTATGACCCAGTGATGAAATTCAGTAGGGTATAGCAGTTTTCATATTACAAAATGGCGGACAAATCATCATTAGCGTTAGTCATCGCACTATGTATGACAACAGTGTTTTCTCCATCAGCTATCGCAGCAGAGGTAGAAGTGACTATGACGGTGTCTAATGAACCCGTGATATCTGGCGGAATTCTCGCAATACAATGCCAAATATGGAATTTTGACAGAGAATATCACAAGCTTAATCTTTTCAGGGTTTTGGAAACTGGCAATGTGCAAATAACGAATGATGACGTTGTTCTCCCGTTTTCGGTGGAAGTGTTTTTAGCAAAACGAGCCTTCTCTGATGGTTCTGTTATCTATTTCTATACGATGCTGGATGTATCAAATAGTGATGAAGGTAAATACCTTTGCAACGTTATTGATGTTTCAAAATTCAAATATATTAGTGAAGATTCAATTAACATACACATATATTCACACCCGAAGAATTCATATCCAGGGTGTACCAGTGATCCCAAACAGCCTGTAACAGTGACAGTACATGATATACTTAAACTAACATGCATAGCAGAAATAGGTAAAGCGATTGAAACAAAATGGATCAACACAAAAACACATGAATACATTCCGACTAGGAACGAATCTGTAGGGGAGTTGGTATATTCAGAAGGAAGCATTCCCGTTGATAGCGACCTACAAAATGTTGTGTTCGCCTGTGAAGTTACAAGTGGTATTCTCTCTGATTGGAAACGATTGTGCACTGTAGGTCCTATAAATGTAAAACCATTCATCATAAATACTGGTAATGGCATAGTTGCCAATTCTGATTCTGGAAATTATCATTCACAAATACCAAACCAACATGTGAATGGAAATTGTGTAGAATGCCCATCAGAGGACGTGCTTCAATTTCGTCTCAATGTAGCGATTGTAGTTACAGCCTTTATTGCTATCATATTTCTTGTATTTACAATCTTATTGTGTTATAAATACCACCAGAATGAACCCGTTACACGGAGACCGCCATCAAAGACATTAACGCCTCAGCAGTCAGTGGAACCAGTTTATGTCTCGTTACAAAGACGTAGTGTTCATGCTGATCCCCGGGAATATATGACTCTAAAGGATCCACATAATCCAGATAATAAGATAATCCTTCCACGCGAAACGTTTGAGGAATATTGTAAAACGATGGCATTTAAGAGTATATAATTTGTTTACGTTCTTCTTAATAATATATTGCATAATGAAAATTTGTCTTGTGCTAGTGTGGCAAAGACTTGGTTGTTTTTGAACGTTTTTAAACCGTTTTCCATGACGGAGTTATTTTGTTTCAAAGAATTTTTTTCGAAAAGTTCATATTATAATTTATAATATCCAGTCCTAGAATGCGAATACAGATGTAAGCACCAATGGCCACTATATAGCTAAGAGACCGATAAAGAGCTTTTCTTTTATAAATGTCCATATTTAAAGGCACTATGTGTGGGCAATTATTTTATGCAATTTTGAAACTTTTTTTAATAAGTGACATAAGCGATAATCAAGCGTAAAAGATTAACAAATATCAGTTTCTGTTACAGATCCAATGGTTTCTACTGTGTCGTTTACAGGCCCTATATATATATTGCAAGGTTTACAGCTCAGTGTTAGCTATTATATCATATTATTATCTTTTGTTATATTCTTTCTATATCATGGAGGATCCAAATCTTGCGGACAACAACATTGTTGTTCAAAGGAAAACATTTGATGAATATTATATGACGATAATGGCATAATCAGTTTTAATAACTGTTTTTTAAATTGTTAATGTCGTCAGAGATTTATTTTGAAGTATCATTGAACTTTATTCTTGAAGAATGATACCTTCCGTGGCACAGTGATTTTATTGAAGCTTAACCCTCGTCTCCCTGCAACCTGTAGTCAGCATGTTATCGCAAATATGTTAAAAACCGATGAACTGTTTGCCAAAATTGTTCAGGGGGACGAGTGTGGCAATAGATTTTTCCAAATATTGTATGATCAACGTATTAATTTTCTTAATTACTTGTCCTAAAATATCGTGTCATAATATTAATTTGTTAAGGAAGAAAAGATCAAAGATCATTTACGTACTATTAATATAAACATGTTCTTAACGTATTATCTGTATTAATTTTGACTACTATATACAAAACAAAATGTGTGTTTTATTGTGTTCAGCTGATGTGTAAAGTATATCTTAACATGTTAACATTAAAAGTAATTGTGTATAATCTATTTTCGATGTGAAACACAGCGCATGGTACCTAGATATAGATTTTTATGCAGACTGTATTAATTTCCATCAATACACATTACTTGACACTAGTTTGATATGTAGCGGATTTATAGCAACTGTTTATCCGTTGACTTTAACGTAGAAAGCGCGACATTGCAAATAAATGCAGTCACATCTCTAATATTTATCAACTCTGTATAGATTTATGTGTGCATGATGGGTAAACACAGAATCCTACCTATGTAGACTTTTACTTGCTCTTATACACAAATAGCTGCCAATGTATTCTAGCCTCATGCCACATGTTGTTGCATTTTATACGGAATACTCTCATTGTAACTATAAACGATAACTAAAACAAATAGCTTATCATCAGAATAACATTAACAGTCGAAGATTTTTTTTCACAGGGATTGTATTGAGAGGAAGACAATTGTACTAAAGAATCAGTTTCTGTTTATTCACGTTTCTGAGAAAAAAATATAAAAACATTGCATTGACGATTACGATGTGATAGATATCCAGTCGTCTGTGGTAGAGTCGAATTTATATTTGTCATCGAGGTCTTTTCTTGATGCTAGCTGTAGCTTATTTCTTTACAATTTTGGATATATATATTTAGCTCTGATGAAGGACAATATCTTTGCAAAGTACTGGACATTTCTAGATTCGAATATGTTACTGATGATTCAATTGACATAAAAATCAACTCGTACCCAAGTAAATCTTATCCCCAATGTACGAGTGTTCCCAGTTAACCGGTTAAGGTTGATGTTCATGACACATTAAAATCTAACTTGCACATCGGAAAAGGGGACTCCTATTAAGGCAAAATGGGTAAACACGAAAACACATCAATATGTTCCAACCAGAAACACAACAATAGGAAATGTAGTATATTCTGAAATTAGTATTCTCGTAGACACTTCCCTACAAAATATTTTGTTCACTTGTGAAATGACGAGTGATATTTTTTCTGATTGGAAACGATCTTGCACTGTAGGTCCTATTATTGTAAGAACATTGGTTGCAAATACTGGCCTTGGAGACATTCCAAGGACAGAATCAAAGAACTATGATTCAGAGAAAATACAAAACCAACTACTTCAAGGATATTGTGTTGAATGTACATCGGATGATATGCTGCAGTTTCATTTGATTGTTGCTACAGCATTTTTTGCTACTGCCTTTCTTATATTTACAATATTATTATGCTATAAATACCACCAAGAAACACCTATGACAATTACAAGACGACCGCTGTCAAAGATGCTAACACCACAGCAATCTGTTGAATCCGTTTATGTTTCGTTATAAAGGCGTAGTATGAATGCTGATCGGGAATATATGACTCTAGAGGATCCAAACAATCCTGACAATCAGATCGTTGTTCCAAAGGAAACATTCAATGAATACTGCAAAACGTTACGATGAAGTGGTTCATTTAATTATGTATTTATTCTAATCACAAGGTCAATAATACAGATTTCAGTTTTTTTGTACGGTGAGAACTCATTTCGGTTTATTTTTCGTGTAAAACTCGTGACCTTTTCTGGTACATCAATACGTCACATCAGCAACACAGAGAACAAACGGATTTCGTCTAACAGTATGAACTTACAACTTATATATTTAAAGCTCAGCACATATGACGCAGGTCAAGACCAAAAGGAATTTTTGCGTATACAGGTGTTTTTTTCACAAAGATTTATACAATTTTGTACATTCTTTTTACTTAGCGTTAGTAGTGTTCTCTCCGTTGGCTGTTACTGCAGACATCAATGTGACAAATAACCCTATCGTTGCTGGTGGAATGTTGGCAATACAGTACAGTGTAAAGTATTGAAGTTTTAACAAGAACATTTTAAAGTTGGTCTATTCCGTGAGTAGATATCGGCACTGAGCAAATAACGAGTGGCAAGAATATTATGCAATCTTCAACTATCGTATTTCTGGCAATACGTGCTTTCCCTGATAGATCTGTTGCGTATTTCCTCACGATACTGGCTGTATCAAGCAATGACAATGGTCGATATACCTGTAAGGTCTTAGACGATGACAAAATTGAATACATCGTTAACGATTCCGTAGACATACAAGTCTATTCACATCCGGTTACATTTTATCCTCGGTGTTCCAGTGTTGTTTCAAATTCTGATTCTGGAAATTACACCAAACCAGCACCTAAATGGAAATTGTGTTGAATGCCCATCAGAGGACATGCTTCAATTTTGTCTCACTGTAACGATTGTAGTTACAGCATTTATCGCTATCATATTTCTTATATTAAATACCACCAGTTGCAGGATGAAAGAAGACCACCATCGAAGATACTTACACCTCAACAATCCGGAGAACCAGTTTATGTTTCGTTACAAAGACGAAGTGTTAATGCTGATCGGGAATTATGACTCTAGAGGATCTAGTATCTAAACAATTGGGCCAATAAAATCATTGTTCCTCGGGAAACGTTTGAAGAATATTGTATGACGATGACTGTAAAGAGCATATGGACAAATACATATATTTTAAAACGCTGTTGAAAGTGCAGTAAACTGTTTGTGCATGACTATATGTGCTCATATCTGCTGTACACGTTTCATAAAAAGCTGTTTCAGCGTTATTGTGAGGTACTCATTATTTATATGTCGTTTATTATTATCATATTGTCATTAAATGATTCAGTGTATAAAGAAATAAACGGTGAAAATAGAGTCGTTATAACACTTATCTTGTGATTGGATTATCAAAATTGTACTTACATCTTACAAACATACATCTTAAAGAGATGGATTTTGTTATATACTTTTCCAGAATGTGTAAGAGTACTGCCAGAACAAAGGGGACATCTAAACGGGGGGGGGGGGGGGGGCAAATCGTCTTACGGAGATATTGCGCATTCATCTGGATTTGCATTCCCGTGTAGATTGCCCCATTATATAGCTATATTGTAATATTCTACTGTGTTGACTGTATTTACAAGTATTGGAATCACTGCATACGTAATATTAAAAATAGTGAATGTGTTAGAAAAAGAACCATTCGATGGAAAATAAAATCTTTGTTTTATAACAACTATATTATGGAAATATTTGCACCATACGTGTTAAGTTCATAAACATCCATTTATATAATATACTAAGTACCTTAACTTATCGAAAAATATGATCTATCATTATTAATTTACCTTGCAACGCAGGAAACTTATATATTGCATGATAAATTGTGTTTTTCTTTTACATTTTAATATATAACTTTAATATGTACATATTTTGACGTGTAGATAAATTGAATGTCTTGCTATCATTTAATGATAAAAAGTACATCCATACATACGAAGCCATTAGAAGAATGTAAATTCTGCAATGCCCCTTGTACATAGGTATATAGGGAATATTAACCACTGCCCTTTTTCACCTAAGGAAAGCTGTTTCAGCTTTACCATTCGAATTTTACATTACATTCATTATCACAATTATATACTTGGATTTTATCAAGGTCATTAAATAAATCTCATGTATGCATTTGAACCGTAAGTAATTTATGTTGTACTAGTATAAATATACGTAGCATCAGACTCTCCAACTTGATGCAATTGTCGTTAGCAATGTAGGTTTGATAAACACACGGAAGATTCATCATGTTCATGACAATAGCGTATATATATCTCTATTTGCATTAGTCATCGTTCTATACCATCTAAACGAAAATGCTCAGAGTGGATATTTCAGTTGCGTAGCAAATACGTCTATGATAATAATCGTAATTTTTGAAACAGTGCCGCTGTCAAATACTGATTCTAGAAATAGTAATGTTTCGAGTTTAAGATGTTTACACAAACTGAACAACATTAAGCGACTGTTGCGTATTTCCTCACGATACTGGCTGTATCAAGCAATGACAATGGTCGGTATACCTGTAAGGTCTTAGACGATGACAAAATTGAATACATTGTTAACTTAATTGT
>JXSR01S056147.1:73382-84443 GCA_000969725.1 Ophiothrix spiculata | reverse complement strand
AATTTTTGAAACAGTGCCGCTGTCAAATACTGATTCTAGAAATAGTAATGTTTCGAGTTTAAGATGTTTACACAAACTGAACAACATTAAGCGAAAGGCAAAGCAAGTGATGATTATAATTAATCATGATTTGTGATGGTAGACATTGGTCGAAATTATTATTCAGAAAATAATCTACATCAGACGCTTTCAACTTGAAAATTGTGTAAAATATTAATCCGATAATATGCTACAATTATCTTAGAGTAACATTACTGTAGCTATACAAGATTTCTTGGAATTGATTTTTTTCTTACATTTACAATATATTTCCGCTGCACATCCCATAACGATATACCCATTAGAATAAGACTATCATCAATTGTGTTAACGCCGAAGCAATCAGTAGAACCAGCTTATGTTTCCTTACAAAGACGTAGCCTGAATGCTGATCGGCAATATATGACTCCAAATGATAGGTTCCAAATCATCCTGATAGTAAGAATTCTGTTCCAAGGGAAACGTTTGGTTAAACAATGACTATGAAAAGTATAATTTAAATCAAGTCATATATCAAAAGATCCTCTGACCATACAATGTTTGAAATTGTCTCTTATAGCGTAAGTTGTGTATATGAAAACACTATTTTGAAATTTAAATTATATTTAGCCGTCCCTGTTGTACAGATTGTTTTAAGTTGGTGCTATTAATAGAAACAAACCAGGCTAATTAATCGACGTGTATTTTATTCGGATCTTCAATTGATAATCCCTGGAGGAAAAATCTCGCATGCAAGTGTTAATCCTTTTTGGAAATATATTATACCAATACATTACCCAAAAAATACGAAACTTGTAAAATAACTGTGGTACTATATGTGTGTTAAATCTAATTTATAAACCGCTTCGTCTATTATATTAACAATATGCTGAACATCGCGCGAATGAACACTTGTCTGCTTATTATGTACATTAAATTGTATATATTTTGAGCTAAATTGTATATATTGTGAAACTATGTTATGTTTGTTATAATATGCCTTTTCAAAAAGTGTTCTATTAATAATTTGATATAAATGTGTAACTTATGTTTATGATTTAAATAAAAATAAATATTATAACAGGACTGAATTGTATTCAAATTCGTTTTTATTGTGTCTTAAGATGATTTAACTTCCCTCTTGGCGTCCTCTTTGTTTGTTCGATTGCTTGCATGATTGTAAAGTACACAGCAAAATGATACCATGCAAATCACAGGTATCTCCAGGAACATATTTTCTCAACTTTACTTTAGGTCCCATCAAAAAACTTCACCCGTGACCCGACCCTAACTCACTAACTATGAACCGACCCTAACTCACTAACCATGATCTGACCCTAACCCTAACCCTAAACATATCCTAACCCATACCTAACCCAAACCCTGATCCTAAACCATGACCCTAAAAATTTGGATGGTACTTAAAGTAGGCCTATACTTTGTCCAACTGAGACTTAAATATCCCGCTAGGTATGGTAATACCCAATTACTTATGTACCCTCTTGTGTGATGAATACTGAATGAGATATCTTAATATCATAATAGTTGTGGGTGAATAATTGACAAAAGTAAATTTGATTTTGTTAACATTTTAATTGAATTGGCATCTTTTGCAATATATAAACAGCGAAATGATCTACAATTAAACTAAAAAATAAACAAAAAAGATTTTAAGCAATTTATTGTTTACTCATGAAATAAAGATATATTTTACCAAATGAAAAATTGAAAAACAAAATTGTAAAGTAACAACGAAAGAGTTACAGATATAGGAAGTATAATATTTAAGGCCAAGTAAAATAAATTGTGTCTTACGTCCGGAGTTTTTCAAAATTTGGTGAGGGAAGGTCCTTATTATTTATTATTTTTCCAAATTTATTATTTATTCCTATGTAAAATCCATACACTAACGGCTTTATTGACACACTCCAAAATTGGAGAGGCCCTTCTTATTTTTTGTTATTTCCAAATTGCTTTACATATATGTTTATTAATGCTCATCAAACATTTTAAAGTATCTATTAGGCCTACTAGTATATAAGTTTCAGATGTTTAGTTATGAAACCATTGGCAAGGGAAAATAATAAAAAATATTTAAAAATCTTGAAAAATTGGGACGGGCGGGAACGTAAAACAATTGATTTATTTTACTTGACCTAAAACAAAAAAGAAATAAATGCAAAAAATACCCTCCCTCACTGAAGATATTTTAGATTCTTTTTTCCATAACGTTTTTACTGACACACTCTGTATAAATGCACAAAATACGCAACTAAAGACAACCACTCCTTGCACGATAGCTAAGCTAAGAATCAGGAGCAGAATTTAGAAACCAAGTAACCACCGATTTAAAAATAATGGTAGCAACAATATTGAGATGCATCGCAGCGCGGCATTCTATTGCGTGTGATATTAAAATCTACGATTAAAATGCATTGAATGAATATCTGAAGATATCATTATATGGGACATGTACATTATGCATGCACGTTAAGCAAAGCTAAATATGATGGTGTTTTTGTGATGAGTAAAATATAACACTAAATTCATTCACCACCATTTCTCTGTTTTAATTTGGGTAAGATTATTAAAAAACGTTTGACATGGATTTCCCTATACCACCAGAATGCAATGGCGTATTCTAAAGCTTTCAAACACAACATTATTGATTCGGAAAAGCCTGACCAAGGAGGATGAAAACATGGTATGACTCATCAGGTGGCGTGTGTTGTATTCAATATTCATGCACATTAATAATCATGAACTGAATACCATTATGAGCGAGGCACTTGCTGATCATTTCAAAAACAGCAATAGCGCCATCAGTCATATATTCATCATATATTTAATGCGATAGTGTGGCAAATGAGTTTGCCGAGATAGTCAAATATCATGATGAAAGTATATTTTCAATCTATCATAACTTCATTTTTTATAGACTTTTATTAAAACTAGGCGCATAGACGTGTTCAAAATATTCCATATTATATATCCATAAGTATTTCACTACGAACAGTTGTCTTACAAGTCTACTACAATGCTCGGCATGCGAATTGATGTCAGTACTGTCGGGGAGCCCTGTCGTGTTAAAAACATTATAGTTGGTGTATCGGTCGTATGTAGTGGCGTATCTTCACCGGCAAACCAATTAGAGTTCATAAAGACCCTAGAAATTCATTACAGGGCAAATGAATTGAAATGTCTAGTTTACATTAAAATAAAGGTGAGAAATCATAGAAACTTAAACAATGTACTTCATGATTATCTGGGGCTATGTTTTAGTGTTATAATGATAATCATACCACAATTTTGGGTCAAGTCTAACTGGAAGGACAATAACACGTTCAATATTTCACAAGCAGTGACATAATTTGTGGCAGTGAATTAGTTGTTAAATACTGATGATTGATGATTAGAATGATGAATTGAATAGAGTTTTATTCATTAAAAATCAATATTAACACAAACAAGATGTCACAGCTAATTTTAACAAAATCACCCACATTTTTCGTTTTGGGAAATATTAAGAGAAATGTGTCATAGCTTTACAAAGCAAAGTATAGTCAACTCTAAAATACAAATCTGCTTTAAACAATCAAAATGGTCAGACCATTTTGACTGAAATTTAAAACTATAATAGTAGCAATCTCTTATTTGGAATTGAAAACTTAATTTTGAAAAATTGGACTATGCACCTTTAATAATATTTTGATCTAAAAGCCATTTATTAAAAGTAATAAATTAGTTGTTTTATACTCAAAGTTTGCAGAATTATGATATTACAAATTTCTTGACACACTCCAGTAGTAAATGCCTAATTGACTTTTTTTTTTTTTTTTTTAACATTATGTTGACCATTTTTTATTAAAATAAGATTGAAACTGGGATAAACCCATTTTTGTTTCAATTCTTGCTCTCCACTTTCTTGCGTAAACCTGTTAAAAGAATTCATTTCGAGGGATGCTAAAGACCAGAGCGAGGTTAGATTTCAATATTATTTCAGCAAAAATAGGGAAACAATGATTTTTTTCCCATTTTGAAATTTTTATTTTCTACTTAATGGGACATAGAAACAACTATCTAGAAAAAAAAATCACTTTTTTTTTTATTTTGCAAAACATAGGTAAACAATTGGGTCTGATGAAATGAGAGTTGAATACATTCAATTATATAATTATACTGAAAATAACTCAAAATTCAAGACAACTATAATAGTTGTAAAATAAAATAAAACAAATATTTAATCCTGCTTTTGAGCTCTAAGCAAACAAATCACATTTTCCATATGAAAATATCTCATGCACATTATGAGAAAATGATACTTTGAGCTTAATTAACTGCAAAATGGAAGTAGGTGGTATTTTGGTTTGGACTTCTTTTCTTTGTCTGGATCATTTAAAAGAATATCATTCTGGAACAAACAGAATCATATGTTCCAAAAAGGATTCTTTAGAGTTGGCATCAATTGAATTTTGAAGAATTTTTGGAAGGTGAAACAAATTATCTTCTTCCCAAAAAAAGTCTAGTAACTGTGTAATCTTTGTTCTCAGCATAACTGTCAATCTGTAAGCCTAATTGTTATGATTATAAAAAGCAACAAAAACTTATTTATCATAACAGTCAGTCTACATCAGAGGTAAGAACCATGAACAGACTAAAGGTACTACTGTAAAACAAGAAATATTTGCTAATTTCACTAATACCCCCAAATCGCAAAATTAATTTGCCGCTAATATTAATAATGTACAATGATTTCAATGGCATGCTGATGCAATTAGTGAAATTAAAATGCCGCCAAAAAACCCAGATTCTGAAATTCGCAAAAATGTCTTGTTTTACAGTATACAGTGGCTGTTCTGAAATACTGGCACAAGAGTCAAAATGCTGTTTTGAGAAAGTCAGTGTTTAAAAATTCGATACAGGCACACATTTATCGTGTAATTTTGGCATGAACTTGTCATGTCTTTTAGCATTTATGTGAATAACCATGTTTTCAAGATTATTTACAAATCTTTTCAAAGATCGTTTCATTCACTAATTCGGATAAAGTTATGTGCCGGTATGTCTGAACATCACAACAGTGTTTTTCATCATGTGCCACACATAGCATAAGAAAATACATAACGTTACATGCCGGGGAAGTAGTGACGTCATAGTTTATGTAAATCACCCAACACATGCGTTTTGGTTCCAAACAAATGGGGTGGACAATTTTGCCACACGTTAAGTCTATGGGGAAAAAAGTCACGACTCCTATTTGATACCATAACATTGGTCTAAAACAAAAATAAGGGAAAACATGCCGACCTGTTATACTGAAGGTTGTGATGACAAGCCAGGACGGGACCCCTGACGTTATTTTCGTTTTCCAACCGAGAAAAATCAGTCTGATTTGTATGTTTACGTGCGCCTATTCTGTTAATACGTATTACCGTAATACGTATGATCAGTGGAACCACTCAGGACATAATCATTTGTTTGGAACCAGATCGCACGTGTTTGGCTAATTATCATAAATGTGACGTCACTACTTCCCCGGCGTATATGCTAATGTAAAATCAGTAGTTTGTGTTCTGAGAAACCGACACAAGAGTAAACAAATTAATGAATAACAAATAGAAAAATTATACGGAAATACATAAGGACTTTTTGTGCCATACGAAATGGATAGTTTGTGTTCAGACATACTGACACATGACTTATTAAACAAAGGCATAACAAAGGAGACAGCTCATAATTTTCACAAATTTAAAATAATGTGATTTGTGTCATTTAACTATGTGCTTTGTCTTTTTTCATTATTGCAGCAAAAAGAGAGCATGTTTGGTAGATTCAGAAATCAAGTGTAACTCATTTTGTCAAAAATACCTCTTGTGTCGGAATGTCAGAACAGTGACGCTATGCGTTCACATGGTTATGAAAATTCTTCAAAACCTGAAATTTATCATAACTGTCAATCCATACATGGTAGGAAAGAATCATACACAACAGACATTTATTCTCTATTTTCTTTTTTTTCTGTTTTCTTTTTTCTTTGTATAGACATACATTTGTACCAAGACATAACATTGAGCTACTAAATGGTGCTGATTTAATATTGGTTTGAAGTTACATTACCAATAAGGTGGTTAAAGGACATAATCCATTCCTTCAACCTTTTATTCCAAACTTTTTGTGATTTTGATACCAGAATATTTCTCATATTATTCTGAAACTTTTACAATTGATAATGTTTGATTTTGGGGAATTACAAGTGAAAATTTGTCTAGCAATCAAAATTAGATTTACATTGTAAAGTATAGGCAACTCTGCTATACAAAGTACTTATATAATCAAAATGCTTGGACCAGTGTAGCTGAAATTTGAATCTTAAATCTTTCTATTGATAATCTTTCATATCAGGGGTGTGAAATTCAGGTGATAAAATAGCTGAAAATACTGACAAAATGCCCGAAACAGGCTGAAAATGAAAGAAAAAGCTGAAACATGACCCTCTTGAAGGCATAAAAAAGCTGAAATCAGCTTAAAAGCTGAATTCTCACACCCCTGCATATGAAACTTAAAAATTAGTTTTGAAAAATTGTGACCATGCTCCTTTTAAAAGCAGCCATAGTAGGGTACGCTTACCAATTACCGGACACTAAGGACTTTACAAAATATCTGGTCTAACTCAGGAGTATGCATGTTTTTTCAACCATACACCATGATTTACATTACAGTAGAAACTCATTATAACGAAGTTGCTGGGGACAGACAAATAACTTCTTTATGTCCAAAATTTCGTTATATCAGGGTTTTTAAAACAATAAAAAACAAAAGAAATTAGTAAAATGATACAGGTAAGTTACTACTTTATAACAGGGCTTTTCTTATATCAGATTTCGTTATAATGAGTTTCTACTGTATAACCAAACATAACCCTATATGTTGCATTATGTTTTTTCTGCTTCCATTTCATAACACAATGAGTTTTATTTTACTCAAATCACATAAAGGCCTAAAGATGATTTTACATTGGTTTCATTCTTCAACGGACCTCTTCTGTAAGCCATTTATATCTGGTCTTATTGTCAAATCTACTGTTGACTAATTTTGTAGCACATTCAGAACTGATCTAATTGTTCCACTCATTTTTTGACATCTTTAGTAACACATTAAGTTCTGATCTAATTGTCAAACTCAATGTTGACATCTTTTGTAATACATTCAGCTAATTGTCAAATTCAATTTTTGACATCTTTGGTAATATGTGATGACTAACCCCGAAAAGGGGGACTTTGCGACAGAACACTTTTTAAGAAATCGGTGAAAATAGTCAGCAAAAAATAAAGAGAATAATAAGAATATCCAGCAGATTTTCTGTTGTAAAATTTGATCGCCTTGATCAATTTCAACAACTAAGGGGTCATTTTAAAGCTTAGAAAATGCTGTAACAGATGAAACAATAAAATCAAAATTGATATTATCTGCAAAGTCCCCCCTTTCGGGGTGAGCCATCACATATATTCAGCTAATTGTCAAACTCAATGTTGACATCTTTTGTAATATGTTCAGATCTGATCTAATTGTCAAACTCAATGTTGACATCTTTGGTAATATATTCAGCTAATTGTCAAATTCAATGTTGACATCTTTTGTAATACGTTCAGATCTGATCTAATTGTCAAACTCAATGTTGACATCTTTGGTAATATATTCAGCTAATTGTCAAATTCAATGTTGACATCTTTTGTAATATGTTCAGATCTGATCTAATTGTCAAACTCAATGTTGACAGGTAATATATTCAGCAAATTGTCAAATTCAATGTTGACATCTTTTGTAATACGTTCAGATCTGATCTAATTGTCAAACTCAATGTTGACATCTTTTGTAACTAATTCAGAACTGATGTAAATTGTAAAACTCAATGTTGACATCTTTTGTAACACATTTAGAATTGGTCTAATTTCCACACACAATGTTGGTATCTTTTGTAACACATTTATATTTGATCTCATTGCCAACAAACACAATGTTGACATTCCATTCAGAACTGGTCTAATTGTCAAACACATTGATGACTTCTTTGGTAGCACATTCAAATTTGATACAATTGTCAAACTCGATGACAGTTTTTGTTACACATTCAGAACTGGTCTAGTTGTCAAACTCAATGACATTTTTTGCACATCTAGGACTGATCTAATTGTCAATCAATTGTTGATATCTTTGTAGTACATTCATATCTGGTCTAATTGTCAAGCTCAATGTTGACATCTTTTGTAGCACATTCAGAACTGATCTAGTTTTTAACTCAATTTTGACATCTTTGGTAACACATTAAGATATGATCTAATTGTCAAATTATTTGTTGATATCTTTTGTAACACATTCATATCTGACCTAATTGTCAAATTAAAATGTTGATGTTGTTTACTTATAAGCCAGGTTTGATCTAATGGTTATTTTTATGTTGACATGTTTTGCAAGACATTCAGAACTGATCTAATTGCCAAACTTATTGTTGATATTTTTTGTAGTACATTCCATTCAAAACTAATCTAATTGGTAATATCAATGCTAACATTTTTGTAGCACATTTAGGAATGATCTAATTGTCAAATTCAATGTTGATATCTTTTGCAACACATTCAGAACTTATTGAATTGCCAAATCCGCTATTCACCATCTTATAACAATTCCAATTTTTGAACCAATCATGCTACATAATTTTATAAACACACAACTGCAGTGCCTACACATTAAACACATAACATTCACTGAGACACACATTCATTGATTTAGAAAATCAACTATTTATATCATATGTACTAAAATACTTTACTCTGATGTGATGTTAGCACTTTTTGCAATTTTGATCAATATAAATTATTTTCTCTTTGAACAACAATTTCTTTTATATCAAACTAGTGGTTCACATTGAGTACTGAAGTGTGACTTCAATTTTTAAAGTTTTTGCATTTTTGTGAACATATTTTGGCAAAACATGACATGAACCCTCACATACAACATTTGATATGAATTGGTTCATGGTGGCCACAGATATAGTCAAATGAATACCCAATAAGCCTCACTGAATCCACTGTATTCACCATAAACATGTGTCATTATGACAACTTTCATATAAATACAATGCTGACTTACAAGTCAAAACAAACAATTCAAAAGAAACCTTATCAGAATTGCAAAAAGACCTAACATCACAATCTAATTCAAGGTGAACAAGCAAATATTTGTGTTTACAGGCCATCCAAATTTACAACATAAAGATATGACAATTGGTAGATTTTAACGGGTTCGCCGTCGGACAAGTTCGTAAAAGCCTTTCTCAAAAAAAAAAAAAAAGACATGATTTCTCTGATCATACTACCATTTTTCAATAACAATGTTAAGTTGACTACGTAAGCAGAAGAAATTCATAAGCGAAATTGGCTGGTTCCCATACTTCTTTTGTATCTCACATCGCCACACTGACAAAAGGGGGTAAGCTTACTGTAATAAATCTTGACAAATGCTTGGTTAGTGTTTTGACCGTCAAGACAGTATGAATATTTATTCGTTTTCATCACAAAAGACATCTGACATTATGAGAATTTCGTCACCATCAAACTCAGAAGACCCAAATACTTACACTCGATGTGTATTTAAACAACACAGTGCAATGACTAAAGGTGATGTGTGTTTTTTGGTCACTTTTTTTGACTAATTTTGATTAGATTATGCAACTAAGCAGTTGCATTCACACATGGACACAACTTGTGCGTTAAACCATTTGACGTGTCACTTTAAGTCACAAGCGAGACCTTTTTTATAATTGCGTTAACACTGAGAATTTGCTCGTGAGCGGCTTATGAGTGAAAATAAAGTCATGACTAATTCTTGTATGTGACCACGCGCAAAGTTAACTGAGAAAAAAATATTCATGTCATACCAATTTTTAAGTAAATATTATCAAAGCAAAGGTGGGGAGAAATAAGCATATTTAATGACTTAAACAGGATAATATTTTGGCTCAGTGGAGTAGTTAATTACATGCAAGCTCAATCAAAAAAGTTTAAAATCTACTTCTGATGATGTGTTCAAATGTCTTGAGAAACACAAATTATTTTTGATATTCCTCTGGATAAGGTTCACTGACAAATCAAAAAATAAATAAAATAATAAATTAGGGGCTATAGTGGAAAGCAAACTCAAGAGGGGAATCAACATTAACTCGTCTTTAAATATTCCAACTTACTAACTTATAACTGAGTCAACTTGACATTCAAGTTTTGAACTATCTACACTCAGATCCATATTTTGTTTCCAGGTTGATTGAGTATAGTCTCAATAGTCACTTGATGCTAAAATCATATGACAACTGGACAAGACGGTATAAACATTTGATAAAGGTGCTCTACACAAGGACAAATCTGAACATACGTGTAGCTGCATTATTTCCACTCACACACGCATCCCAGCTTGCCAATACACACAACTGGAGTAAAGTCAGATTGATGCGCAATCGTGTGAACACAATCTGCACTTCGGAAATGTGCATTCATCTACATTTGATGCTCTCATGTGGAGAGCCCAACTATCACTTCACTTCATGTCATAAAGTTGGATGGCTCTATAGACAATATTTGAAATAAGTACACGGCACTGGTAACAGTATAAATTTCATTATGAACAAATTGTTCAAAGTATAGCAAAATGCTTCCTCAGCTGTTCCAGTAGGTCTTTAGAATCACAGTGATCAGGGTAGGAATCCACTGCCTCTTTGGCTGCCCTATAGCTGCTCTGTAAATCACCAACCTGTAAAGATAAGAGGGAAATTGGACAGACCATTTCATCTCAAGGAATGAATAAATAAACCTAATAGATTGTATCATAATTAGTGTTTCCAGAGACATTGAGGCCCGTATTCCAGAAAGGTGTTTAGCTATTATTATTATTATTATTAAAGCTTTCATTATACAGGGTAGCTTCTTCAGTGGCAAAGCACTGCTATTCTAGAAGGCCCTGTTAAGTTGAAATACAAATAAAATATATAATTAC
>JXSR01S056147.1:56076-71362 GCA_000969725.1 Ophiothrix spiculata | reverse complement strand
TGGCAAAAGCTTGATATAACTTGGAAAAAGCATGTTCTTATTATGTTATTTAAATGTCTTATAGGGGAAGCTCCTAATTATTTGTGTTCAAACTTTGTTTTCACTCATACTACCCATAGTTACAGTACAAGGGGGAATTCATCCAACATGATCGTTGTTCCCCGATTTAAAACAAATTCTGGCTTCAGAACTTATCACATGACAGTTTAGGTGACAATTGTTTTATGTCTTGTGTATGATTGTATAAACATTGTTTGTAAATCATTTCTTGTAAATATTTTGTAATTATATATTTTATTTTGTATTTCAACTAAACAGGGCCTTCTAGAATAGCAGTGCTTAGCCACTGAAGAAGCTACCCTGTATAAATATATTTATTTAAAAACAAATGTACTTTTTGAAAAAAAAAAATGCATTGCCACTGCCACTGTACTTCTACTTAAAGACATACTATATTTGTTTCCACCATCAACCGCTTGGTGTTAGAGCAAGTGTTTCTTCAGTTTAGTGTCAATCACATTGTGCAAATATAACTATAATGAGGGAATGTCTTTCCAGGATAGAGCAATATGATCCCAGAAGATAAGTGGAAACAAATATCTATCATACAAAAGTTTGGAAGTGTGATCTCAAAGGTTTTAATGGATATATCATTGTATACAGTATTCATTCCAGGGACATATATAATCACTAATCTAACATGGCAAAGTAGTTATGGTATTAGCCTCCAAAACCTGTGGTCCTGGGTTTGATTCCCAGACAGGATTGCCTTTTTTCATGTGCCTCCTATATTAATCTACGATAAGCCTCTTAAAATCTGTACAATAGTTGTATACAGCAATGTAAGTGACAAATTTCAAAAATCATTTCAGGTTTGATCATATTACCTGGTCAGATAACGAAGCAAAGTTGTAGTGAGGTTCAAACATATGTGGTGCTATAGACTGTGCAGCTTGAAAGAAAGCCCTGGCCTGTAAAGAAAACCAAATACAAATCAGGGTTTAAAAATGGGTAAAAAAATTCATTTGAGCAATTTAACATACAACAATTTTGAATATGCATTTACTATACAAATCATTTTGTTAAAAAATAATAATGAATGACACAAATATAATTAACCATTTTAAAATACTTAGAACCACCTTCCACCTGACAGAATAAAATGGAAACTCTTGTGGAACTTGCTTTCAATCAAGCAATCATGGAACTTTTTCTCTAGGACCAGAGAGCTTCACGTTTGTCTCCAATTGGAGTGTTGCGAAGTATCTAGGCATAAGCAGAAACAGTCTAGGTAGGTTCATCTAATCATATAGCTGAGACTAGCCATACTGAGGTAGAAACAAACCTGGTTTAACCAATCCCAAATCATGATGAATATAAACAGTGCAACATGTATTAGTATTTTACTGCATAAAGTGTGATACTATGCGTTAAGCTGACATAAGCAAATGATAAGAATACTAGCCTACAATCACAACCATTGATTGATCATTTCATCTCATTTTTAGGTTAAGCACTTGTTTTTATACTTATCAAGCTAATAGTATATTTAACATGACTCTCTAATAGAATGTTTAGTACAACTAAAATATTTGCTTACTTGATCTAATCTGCCTTTGCGTAGCTCCAATACTCCCAAATTGTTATAGGCCTCAGCATGGTCATTGTTGGATGCTAGTGCTAAGCGGCAACACTGATGGGCCAAGTTAGAGTCACCTATACCCTGAAAACCAAGTATAAACATAGTAGAAAAAGAGTAGTGTAATAAGTATGATTGCAAACATAAATTGGAGCTACAAAACTCCAAATGTGAAAACAGTAGGTCAGATTAAGTAAGAATATAAGAAAGTTCATATTCATTCTTTATATCTTTAATAATAGCCTGTTTGTCATATGGTAACATATTTGAGACAGCAGTACTAATATGGCTAGTATCTGTCTCCTGATATCGCATATATTATCGGTCAGGTTGTAAATGGAATTTACACACAGCTAACGACCAATGAAAACCTGGGATTGTGTGTGTGAACATAGTACTATGTCATGCTACTATGAAAAAAGAAGCCATCACTTAATCAGGGATGCCAGTGACAAAACGTTTAAAGGCCTGAAGAAGTAAGGAAAAGCCTGAAAATGGTGTAAAAATGTCCAAAAATAGGCTGAAAATGAATAAAACAGCGTAAATTTTGACAACAGAAAAGCCTGAATTCAGGCAATTGCCTGAAAACTGGCATCCCTGCTTAATACCTTACATGTGCAAAATTGTACCAAATATCTGCATTTTCAAATCATCTGGCAACAATAGCTTTTTCAAATGATCTCAAGGTCATATTATACTGCTAAGCATAAAAAATTACACAATCCAAGGTTGTCAAACACCTTGCCTATGCAACATGCCTAACATTGTACCAGATATCTGTTGATAGTGAGATTGCTATTTCAAAAGAACTGAAGGTCATATTATACTGCTGAGCATAAAAACAGCACAATCCAAAGTCATGAAACATCTTACCTGCGCAACCTGTCCAACATTGTACCAGATATCTGCTGTGGTTAAGTCATCTGTTGATAGTGAGATTGCTCTTTCAAAAGAACTCAAGGTCATATCGTATTGCTGAGCATAAAAACAGCACAATCCAAGGTTGTTGAATAACTCCGCATTATACACACCCATTTGAAGTAAACGTCTGTAAAAGAAAAACAGATCACAAAATGAAAAGAGAAATTTGTCCATGTACGGAGAATATTTGGCATATATTATACAAATATAAATTTCATACGGCTGGGGTAAACTCAATACCAAATTGTTTTCATAAAATTATCTATCTACACCACATTGCATACAGTAAACACTTCTACAAATCTCATATTTACATGCTGCACAAAATGGCAATGTACATTTATTTTTTTTTCTCTTTTTTCTCCTAGGTAGCTTTATGTTTTGTAATCTATTGATAAATGCCTGTGGGACGGATTTCCTCAAATTTTTAATTTTCACCTTGATATTTGAAATATTGCCAAAGCTTCACACTACCACAGCAATATGGAATCACTACAAATTGTCACGTTTCATGAAAAATGTTTAAAAAACTCAATATTTTTAAGGTATATATAATAACCATATCATTTTCTGGGAAAGTTAATTGTGAACATATTAAAACTGCAAAACTATTGTATCTTCACTACTTTCAACTCACTTATAGCAAATGAAAACATTCTAATGCACCGACATCTGATGAAGGTACAAGTAAAGCAAAGAACAGAAATTTAAAATACTTTTTTTTTTCCAACAAATAGTCATCAAAGATCCAGTACTATACTTTGATCAACACTAAATAAGCGGGAATCATGAGGCTTTTCTTCATCCACAAGTAAACATAATCCCACTTACATGCACACCGTAGATACTGATGCACGATTTACATGTACAACACGCGCTGCATCTCATGCAGTTGTGCTGTGTTCAGCTAAGCACACACTTATCTGTATCAATCGCAATGTGAAGAGGACTGCCTATTTGGTGTTAATCAAAGTATAGTACTGTAGACAGACAGAGTACCTCATTTTCATCATTTTAAAGAATATGCTCTGTTATTGATGAAGTCATGTAAAAATGCTATCAATGTACACACAACTTACCTCAATGACAAAATAGATGACACTACTGACCTAGCTTGTGATAATATGTGTGCACAAACAGGCTGGACAAGAATTGTCACTATGGAATACAACCCCCCCCCCCAAAAAAAAAAAAAAAAATGACACCATCACCTAACGAACCATTTCAAAAGCCACTGATAAAGACAGTTTGGACACAATGTAGTGTGTAATACAAATTTCTGAAAAAATCAGCTAATGCACTTAGGACTTTCTTGCACTGGCATGACGAATTGTTCTCATGGCCATGAATCACTAAATGTCAACAGGTGTAATTTTTTAAGTATAAAGTAAATCATGTTTTGCCATTTTGAATTTGGCATTTGATATATTGAGTCACATTGTCACGATTCAACAATGACAATTCAAAGGTTTAGGCCACACAATGGTGCAATTTTTTAACTTCCTGATAGCTTACACTCTTCTTACAAATATTAAATCAATAAAAAAATTTGCATTAATAATAATCATAATAATAAATATTTGATGGGTGAGTGCCAGAAGAGGGCACCATCATTTTATGATACATATGTACATATGATGTATGTACTTTTAAAATGAACCCTCTGAATAATTTAAACATGTTAAACAATCTTGTATTTTGTTATGTTTTTCTCATCCTAAGCAAATATTTTCAAATCAAGTCTACAAACATAACCTTTTCAAGAACGCCTTTGTTATATTTTCCATTAGATGTTCTGATCAATATACTGGGAATGAATAACACATTTGCTCAGATTACGGACATAATTGAGTACAGAAAACTGTTATAAGGTCTGAGCTTACATTATATTTGCAATTTGTTTCACTGTAACGGTTATGATATCTGACTGGAGTACCAACAATAAATGGTTCAATAGAAAATTTTGTGACATACAGAAAGTAAGATATTGGAGAAAAATCTCTAATATTCAAGAATGAAGAGATTTATATGTGTCGGTTGAAGACATCAAAATAAAGTTAATACGTTTCTACGACACTCACCATTTAATATTCCGTAATACTTTTTGGAGAAACGCTTCTTCGTCCTCAGCGGTTGTTGGCTGAATGATGACTGATGAATCCTCTACTACTGGACGTAGGTGGCGTCATATTAGGTGTTTCTAGTAGTAGAGAATCATAGACTTTTGGAAGTCAGGAGGACAAACTGATTCCTAGGAAAATCCGGGAGGCCATTTACATCAAAAGAGAGTCCAGCCCCACTTTAAACAGAGATGGGGCCGTGAACTTCCAAAAGTCTATGATTCTCTACTACTAGAAACACCTAATAGGACGCCACCTACGTCCAGTAGTAGAGGATTCATTAGTCATCATTCAGCCAACAACCACTGAGGACGGAGAAGGGTTTCTCCGAAAGTATTACGGAATATAAAATGGTGAGTGTCGTAGAAATGATTAACTTTATTTTGATCTCTAATATTGTTGTATCAAATGTATTTTGACACGAACTGACAATCTGAATGCAGGAAACGCATAATCTACAAGTTGAGATAAGCACAAGATAGCGGAAAGCACACAACGTTGTTTCCAAAACAATATACTCTGTTACCTTCCAAACATATCAATATATAACATGTACTACTCTAGAAAATCCCAATGTATCATATGGAACGCTGCACATGTTTACATTTGTCACTGAGAGATTTAGTGCAACTATGACCATGACCGCTACAAAAGAAGTGTCATTACTAGTGCATTCTACATCAGGGTGCTTGACATCAATCACGAGGATTCGCATGAGGTTCTGTGTTCCTCTTGACCAAGCTGTCAGATGGGTACCAAAACTCTTACATTCTTCAATACCAAGAAGCTGAAAGGCTTACGGCCAAGAGAAGGACATGAGGGAATCCTGCATATACATCAACGCACTCCAGCCTGTGTAAATAGAGGGTTTGCATGTGCCGTCATATCAGACATATAACATGATCAGCAGCTGCCACCATCAAATAGTCCAGGAAAGTTCATAATAATACATAAACTTACTAAATTATTTACTGATCAGTGATAATAATAATAAGGTTCTCACATACATGCAGTTTAAATTTCAAGTCATGACAATTTCATAACCATGACATGATATAAATCAACAGTTACAGCCAATTTTGATGCCTTGTTTACATTACAAACTACTCCGTTCCACCAAATGGTGGTGAAAAATGGTCTGCCTATGGTGCGTATTGCGTCGTGCAAACCCTCTATACAGGCCACCCCTCTCATCATTACCAACAGGACCTTACCTGTAATATCTGAGAGCTATTTCTGGCTGATCTGTATAGAAGTGATAGTTTGCTATGCAAGCTATGGCCTCCACGTGGGTGTTATCTTGGTGTAAAACATCCTTGTAAAACGTCACTGCATTGTTCATATCATTCATACCCTAGAATAAAACAATGTAGTGGCTGTCATGTCAATGGCGTACCCCAACAAACATACACTGTATAGTTGAGTTTGAGCTAAGCACTAAAGAAATGGGAGCTTTAATAATGCTTCAGTTTTGACTTTATCTTTACCTTGACCTATGGCTAACAATGTGAGCTGCTATAGTGTGATTTTTTAAATCGGATGAGTGTACTCCACTTTGAAACATGCATTCATAGTGACATCCAGCAAACACTCAACTTCAACAAATCAAGCAATGACAGTATATGTGCGCACTTGTAATCTCTTTCATTGCCACATTATTTGCTCATGCAATGCTGGACCTTGAACCATGATTAAGCAACATGTGAAAAACAAAATGTACCATGCAATGTTGTTAAAGACCAGACAGTTGTTATTCTGCCTTTGTACTAACATCATATGCTACCAGACATGCGTCTCGGATCATGAAAGCATAGTTTTTACATAAAAAGCTTATTTTACAAGTCCACACACGACTGTCATAAGTTTCAACCATGCCCAATTTATCAAAAACACATGACAAATATGACAAAAATATGATTTCCTTGCCATTTTCAACAGTAAAACATACCCCAACACTCTTTAAATCATGCATATTTCCAAATTTTTATGAATGATTTTACATCCAAAATTGACATTTTCAGCCGCAATGTTTACATTAAATAGCTGAATGCATATGTGATACCTTCACAAAGCTCGTGCTAATCTTAGTCTGTATCTGTGTTATTCCATGAACAATATTCTTTGAATGCAGTCATTTCAATTTTTTCAAAATTTGAAAAGAGGTGGATTTCTGAGCAAAAAGCATATTGGCATATTCTGAACTATCTGGCTTACTAAATACATCAAAAATGTACTGATAGTCATATCTTTGCTGCCCATCATTGAAAAGCAGGTATAGTCCCCTGTCAATCAAAATATACATCGTCCCTTGACCACTAGTGTCCGCTAAATAGAAGAATATAGTGATGCCTTGATCCCAAGAGGACATTTGACCATATACTGACATATGGGGTCACATGTGTCCTACCATACAGAAGAGAGCCTGTAGAATTATTCTCAGCAATTCATATGTATCATTCAAGATTCAAGATTCAAAATTTATTTCAATAACACATTCAATAGCACATTCAAAACAACTTAGAATAAACAAACAGTATGTTAAAAACACAACAAAAGAATGGTATTGAGGAGATGGCAAAAGGCCAGTAAGGCCCGAAGGGCCATCCCCTAATTAGGGCCTAAGTTACACACGATAAAAGAGTATGGCCTAAAAGATACAAAACACACATTCATAACACAAGACATGCCCAAAAAAAAATGGTCATACGGTATATTAGCAAATTTTAACTGTAATCTTCTAAAAGGTTTGTTTTAAATTCCTAAATTCTTTGACAGATTTAGCTTGTTTTACTTTTTTATCAATAGAGTTCCATATGCCAGGACCAGATGTCCGAATCGAACGATCAGAAAACATTTTCCTCGCATTTTGAATGCTATAATTATGGGCATTTCTTGTAGCATAATTGTGATACTGGTTATGTTTACGGAAATAATTATTAAATACGCATGGTAATAAACCTGCATGATGTTTATACATAAACGCTCCTAGTTCTAAATTGAATGTATCATACACGTTTAAAATTTTGTGTTTTTTGAACAACGGATTAGCATGGCATCTATAATGCTCAAATGATATTGTTCTTAATGCCCACTTTTGTAATCTATGAATTTTACTCAAGTATGTTTTGTAAGTATTTCCCCAAGCTAGAATGCCATAATTAATATAAGGTAAAACAAGTGAACAATATAAAGAATGCAATATATGTTCAGGCACATAGTGTTTTAATTTTGTTAACATTCCAACATTTCTTGAAATTGTTTTTGATATTGCATCGATGTGATTTTTCCACGTCAGCTTGTCATCGATGATAACACCTAAGAATTTGGTATAGTTGACTCTGTCCAAAGAAACATTATCCAATATAACATTGATTTTTTGCTTATTTAAATGATTTATGTCACTATTGTATATCGTAACTTCTGCCCTCATATGATGAGGCCTTAGTTGTCAGTTACACTTTTATCTTTGTTTCTGTGCATAGTCAGGGTTTTGCGATCACCCAAGGAAGATTTTTAACATACCTTCAAAGCAGTCAACTTGAGTGGACATTGATCCGCAAGTGCAAAAAGCTAAAATTGTTTGGGCTTCAGACGGTTAACCATGTTGCACCTAAACTTTGCTTTCATTTGAAAAACAAGAAGCTTTCATCATCCAGTATATACATCAGGGAAACTATGGGAATACACATCAAAAACTTACCTCATATATCCTAGCAATTCCAGTAAGTAATGTTGTTTCCCCTGGAAATTTATCCAAACCCTGTTTGTATGTGTCAATGGCAGTCAATGGCTGATCAAGACGGACATACACTTTGCACAGATACAGGTAGGCGTCCACTGTTTCCTGATGTTTGAGAGCTGATTTGAATTGCTTCTCAGCATCACGGTATAAGCCAAGCCTGAAATGAAAATATACATACATCATTGACGTCAAGCTGAATTTACACTTGACACAGACACAACAAACATGTGTCATTGCTTTGAGAATAAAAGATTTATTTCATCCATTACTCAAAATAATGTACGCCCATCCATTATGAGACGATAGATGACAGGCAAAACAATAAATCGTCATCTTTTATTCTCATTCTTAGTCACAATTTTGAGTCATTTATAAACCAAAAACGATGTAAATTATTGCTAAAAACTATAAACATTATCATTAGAAAAATGTACACCCCTATAGACCATATCGATAATTGACATGATCCCGCCGTTGGTGGGGTAAAACCAGAGAATCGGACGGTACTCAGAGCGAGAGCAAGTAGTGTGTTTATCATACTTGGCCTCGTTCTGAGTTCCGATTCCCGTCCGGTTCTGTGCATTTACCCCATCAACGGCGGGATTATGTCAATCATCGATATGGTCTATTCAAACATAAAATATTCCAAACCCAGTAAAGCTGTTCGCGCCGGATATGTGCGTATACCTGCATCGCGCCATAATTTTGAACGCGCGGCTCCACTGCGTTTCACGCTGAACGCACTGTCATCTATCGTCTCATAATGGATGGCCAAAATTCCTTATTAGGAAGTAAAATCGCACTCAGTGACTAAGAATAATAGATCAATATCAAAATGCAACACCACTTGTGTCAATGCAAACTAAGTGGATATAATAAAAACTTTCATCACGGTTTCATATCGTCAACTGCTACAATTCATTTGCATTTTAGGGTGAATTTAATTGCAGTATTGTTTGCAGTGAAAATATATTGGTGTTAAAGTTGCATCTACGTTGAATGTGAGGTCAGCATAAAAAAGCATGAATTAAGACTCACTAATGGAATAACCAATTCTTTCTCAACAAATGTGTTCATTTCTCAACAAATGTGTTCATTCTAGGTAAATTTGGTGCTGTCTGATTAGAAAGTATAACCAGGCTTTGTATTTAGTATGTGTACTTGGGTTTTTAAAAATACATGACCCAAGTTCATTACAGTTTGCTATCTCTAGTTGGCAAATATAGAAAAACAAAAATGCCTTGGACAATGTAAACAAAAATACAGGATAGGGTTGAATTAAAAAAATACAGGGCCCTACAATTTGGATTTTTGTTTACAATGTTCAAACAACTTAAATTGTATGGTCTATATATAAGGCTGTACATCCAAACACACATGCTCAACGGAGAGATGTTTTCTATAGATATTCACTTGCACTTATTTACTCAGAGTAAGTGTGAATGTTTCTTACTGATTGAATTGTATGGAACCTGTACCCACTACAATCTTGTTGTCACACATGGAATTGAGTTATTGTAAATCCAGATTTGTTTGGACAGGCACTATAGTCTATAAATCTTGAAGGTGTAGTAAGCAGCCGATTAACACACATAAAACAATATGACCATACAGTGAAATAAATTAGTCTGTGATTTTTGAATCATAACAATGTACCAAATCTTGCTGAATATTCAAATGAACTACATTCAAGGTTTGTCCATGTGGCAAGCCTGCCATGTGGTAGCATCAAAATTATTCAAAAATAATACGAAAAACATGAATGATTCATGCAAAAAATAAAACACAATGATTTGGTTCTAATCAATTTTAAACAATCGTTTCTAGTCTCTTCCATGATACAAAACCACCAGTTCACAATCTTGAAGAAAACCAGGGATATGCTACAAATCTGGTGAGAGAGTCTGATTGCTTGTTATAGAATATACTGTGACTTGCTCTGAGCTAACCCCATTATGTCTAGTTCTAAGAGTCTTATGTGTGGTATGTGCAGTCATGAAATGCAGGAGGTACAATAACTCACCTTAGGCTAGATATTTATGGGCCTTCATTTTAGAAGATTTGGACACTTAGTACACTTTGTGCTATTGTAGAAAACCATATCAATTCCATTTCAAGAGGTAATAATATTTTTATGTTCCCAGAAATTTGAACAAGCGCTGTTATTGTCAACCAATCGAGAATAGTGTTGGATTTCATGAGATTTGTACAAGTACCAGGTGTCCCAAAAATGGTTACTTGTAGAAAAATGACCTTGTGCTAAAACTATAGTAGTTAGATAAATGAAACTTTGCACACATTATATCAGAACCCTTTTCTAGATACTCGTAAAATCGATATCACAGCATTATTAGTTTTTGAGTTATCTACAAAGATAGATACCTATGTCAGAAACGCATTTGTTCGAAATTCAACAAAATAATAAGCATACACGTTTTGTGATATTTTAAATGTGTATTTTTTTTAAATGATCATGATCAGACTTTATATTAAACCAAATTTAATACAACTTTTAATGAATAATGATTGAACTCTCTCTTATTATATCTATTATGCAAATTAGTGATACCGGCATTCCATTCATTCCAGAATGAGTTGTTTATACTGAACCTGTCAATAAAGTTGTGGCGTGAAAGTTGATGAATACGCATAAAGCACAATCAAATTTTCATGGTAACATTAATTCTTTAACTATTTAAACTTCTGCAAACTTTTGTAAATTTTGAAAAAATAATCTTAAACTTACAGGACATGATTAAATTATAATGTTCTTTATTTAGTAGCAAAAGTCCGATCGACATTTAGAAATAACAGAAATAGTAAAGTTTTGAATTGGTGGCCATTTTTGCCCAAAATGAGATTTCAACATAATTTCAGACATGTAGTAGTTTATGACGTCATAATTACGTAATAGCTAGTCGAATTTTCATGATTTTGTTATCAATGGGAAGAAAAAACCCTAACCTATACTATGGTATAACACAACCTAATTTTGGGACTGTGAATTTCAAGTTCAATGGGGATGAAACGAGGTTAACGAGGGTTAAAATTACATCAAACCAACATCCTTCCGATTTTGTTGAATTTTGAAAAAATATGTTTCCGACATAGACCTGTATCTATCTTTACTGATAACTCAAAAAATAATTATGCTGCGATATTAAAATTTTGCAAACATCTAGCGGAGGTATGTATCATAGGTCATGCTAAGTTTGAATTCTCCAACTGCTATACTTTTTGCAAACGATCATTTTTCTACATGTAACCATTTTTTGGGACACTTGGTATGATCACTCTGACTCTGGTAAATCCACTTCAAAGTACTTGCCCCAACTTCAGATACTTATCTGTAGAAGCTGGATCTTTCATCACCAGTCCTTAAACTGTTCTGCCTCTGAAGCCTCTGTTAGTACGGGCCTTCTGGAACATCCACTGAAAGATACCCCTTTACTTAGACACATACCTGAGCACTTTCCAAGTTGAACCTTTCACCAAATACTTATTTGACCTGCATTTGTAGCATATGATGCTATTATGGGCCTCCCAGAATACCCACTGTAAAATACCTCCTTCCCTTTAAACACATAAGTGTTGTAACATTTTCCAAACTAGCTTTTCTGCCACTAATCATTAAATTGGGCTGCCTCGGAAGCCAATGATGCTAGGATGGGCCCACCATCCATTGGAAAGCACCTCCCCCCCCCCCCTCTACATAGACACAAACCTGTTGTTTCAAAAAAATGTCGGACACAAAAATTTAGAGCCTGGCGTAACACAATTGCATGTGCATTTTACTCAAGTACAAAACGCTTTTCAGACACGCATGATGTCATGGTACTGTGGATTACTGATTGGAAACGGCAATTTCGTACTTCCTGATGTCCCGTTCTTGTCACAACTTGTGGATACGCAGTAGCTGTGTTCAGAAAAAATGTTCTTGTCCAAAATTTAATTGAAACAATGATAGCATTTTCCAAGCTGGACCTTCCGCCATCAATGATTAAAATGGGCTAGTATGAGGCCTCCTGGAAAATTTAAATATTGCAAGACCCTTTCCCTCTTCCCATTTAGACATGTACCTGTAGTAACATTTTCCAAGCTGGACCTTCCACCACCAATCTTTAAACTGTGCTGCCTCAGTAGCCAATGATGCTAGTTCCAATGCATTCCTCACATCATTCTCATGGTGAAATATATATTCAAACAGTGCCTATGTGAAATGTGAAAACAAAGATATATCTTGAATGTTTAGAAGTTATGATTGACAGTGAAATCCTTTTTGAATATTAAAGGTATGACAAATTAGTGCATGTTGTATTTCTAAATCAGCCAAAAACAATGTCTCCATTAAGAAATATCATTGTTTCCCAAAGTTCCCTATTAATCTATTCATTTATTCAGACCCTTCACATAAGTTAGACACAATTTGAACAGAGTTTATAATGCAAAATACCCAATACTGGTTATAAATTGACCAGATCAACATGTAAACATCCAACTCTGCTACAAGTCTTTATCTGCTTGAGTTGTCAATTTATTGCTTGAAGAAATAGCATAAATCTGATGTTCAGACTGAAGTGTGAAATCAAATCTAAAATGCAGGGGTAATCTATACTCTTCAAAGCTAGAGTACAAACCAAGGTTTCTGTGTGCAATGATCTATCAGAGTCTGTTGATATCCATGCCTGCATTGTGCATTACTTCAACATGCTTTGTTGATTGATGCATGCAATGGATAACGATTTGACAGACTCTGAATAAACCATAAGCATTCCCAGTTCTGTTGCATATGAAGTATTACAACCTGCTGTTGTTGCAAAATAGTGAGTGTTTGACAGCGTGGACATGCATTGTGAAACATTTACACACAAATGCTGCATACTTTACTGCATAGCTAAATTAGTTTGTACCTCTACATTGATGGATTATGTAGGTGTTACAGAATCTTTTATACTCACCTTAGCTAGGTTTGGTCTGGCGGCATATTTGGCAAAGTTTAACCTGGCTAGATTGATGAAGGGGCCATCTGGAGTAGACAACATAGAGGCCTAACAAAAAAGAAGGCATATTTTCACAATTAAGGAAGCACTCAACTATTCACTACCCTTGTGGTCAATATTTCTTTATTTATTCTTTATCTATGTCAAAAGCTAATCATGGCATTTACAGCAGTACACAAAGTAACTACAAACACAAACAATAGTGCTGATCAGTTGTCATCAAGATGGATAGGACAGACCCACTTCTCTTACAATTAGATGTATTCAGATAAATAATTAGAGATGCTGGCTGCTGATGGAACAAAGGATTTCTTATGATCGACTTGAAACCAATGATTAAGTGACGATAACGCCCTCCAAAAATGTAAAATGCAAGGAAATTGCCTGAAAATGGACAAAACCAAAACAACACTGATGCCATGATCAGTCATGATACCAATAATGTCAAAATATGAACATAAATAAGTATCAACCAAAGGACTTTGTTGTTGAATCGCCAATTGACAGTTGCCCATATCACATCTCCGTATTAACAATTAATGAAACTGATAGATGAAATGTCTTGTAAACTCCTACTTTCTAGGTTTAAAGAAACTAAATTATATTCATCAAAATTTGGATATTGCCAATATATTGTATCAGTTGGTAAGTACCATAGTTGTAAACAGTGTTCCCGCTACGGTTTCTGAGCTTGCACCAATTGAGCAATTTTGACAAAGTTGAAGAGGTGCTTTCGTCAAATTCATGAGCTGTGGCTGAAAATTGGCTCAATAAAACTAGAAAAATATCTTTCTCACACATTTTCAGAAACTCATTGCGCCAATTTTCACTACTCCTGTGCCATACGGCCTTAGCAGGAACACTGGTTGTAAATAAATGGGTGCTCTTACCCTCATTAGTTAGGGAGAAAATGGTACTTACTGTTCCTAGCCTAACAAATCTGCCAGATGCACTTGTAACAGGTCTAGCAGTGTGTGCAGTTCTTGGTGTCCTAATAGCCTGTTCCATAGTTCCTGGTCTCCCAGACTGAGTACCAGGTCTAACAAAGCCACTCAAGGGTCGTCCTGATTGAGACATGGGTCTGAACCCTGCACTTGGTGCACCCTGACCAGTACCGGGTTTCTTCAGTGAAGTTCCAGGTCCTAGAAATAATAACAATTGGAGTATGTTGATCAGATATGTGACTGGTTTACTAATTGTCTAATAACAAATTTCACACATTAGTAACTCCAAGGGGGAATGTAACATTGCACTACTGTAAATGGGGTTATTTTCGTGAGGATTTAATTTTCGCGAATCAGAATCTAACCGCCAATATAACACCACGCGAATACATTTATTTTATGTACAGGTCTATGTAATTTAAGCATTAAAAAGCTAATTTAACACACGCAAAAAGGCCGTGATTGTCTGGTTTCGAGAAAAATTCTGCTCGCAAAAATATTCCCGTTTACAGTATATGACACAAAAGGAAATGAGTCATGTCAGCAATTTTCAAAGTTTGATTTTCTATTACAATCTTATTGTTACATTTTGTCCAAAATCCCATCATAATTGGTTATCTGATTCCAGAAATATAACAGTTCTTCACAAATTTATAAAGCGAAGAAAAACAAACAAAAGAACTTTCAATCTATTGCCCTGTAACTCAAACTCATTTGGGACTCATATCACATGCAGAAACCAAGGCATTTGAAACTAAGATGAGGCCAAAAAAAAAAATTGTTTGTTTGTCCTCGCCCGACCGACCGTCAAAATTTGGCCCACCGTGTGCTTTATAATGTTTTTTTTTTATTTTCCAACTCTTATTTGAGGATTTTTCATGCAAAAAGATATAAAATTCATCAAGAAAGTCTTCAAATCA
>JXSR01S056139.1:0-12827 GCA_000969725.1 Ophiothrix spiculata | reverse complement strand
TAAGACATGTAGGATATCAATATGCTTGTCAGTTAGTGCTTAAACTTTATGTCTCTTATCAGGTTGCACAACAAACCCGAGTACCTATATTTTAAACATGGACTCAGGTGGTTCGGCTGACTTATTCATTAGCTTGTAACACATCCCAATCACATCAACACCATTACTACGGTAACTTTTATGTAGGTTGATTATCGAATCAGTTGACATCACTACAATTCACGTGCTACATTTCATTTTTACAGGAAGTTAACATATTCATTTGACACCGCCATTACTTTGGTAACTTTATTTTGTGCGTAAGATTTATTAATAAAGATGTAAATTCTTTAATCCCGGTGTTCGAAAGTTGATACTTTTGAACACCTGGGATGCCTAACATCCGTGTTCAAATTTCAATTTTTGAAACGGTAAAGTTGAATGTTGAATTTTTCTCAAACTTTGAAGTATTGTAGAAAAAGTAGTAATTCCTAACCCGAGAGGTTAGAATGAAAAATCACGAGTAGTATCTCTTGTTCAGTAGTGAAATCTCATGAGGATTCAGAGGTAATGTATTACACGCTGTTTGACGAGTAAGCTCTTAACTCGAGTAAATTTTGTATTATTTTCAGTTAAATGATCTCTGGTACATCTTCTTTCCTTATGACATTTTCTTGCAGTCACCTGGGTATTAATATGAGAAATACATCTTGTGAAAAATTATTATGTACCCTAAAGCTTCCATTAAATGGTAGTGCACGTTATATTATAGAATAGTCCTAATTGTTGAGAGATAAAACAAAATACTCAAATTTGACCGACCTCCCTCAACATTGGCTACATGCAAGTAACTTATACGTTTTGAAAACTGTGTTCATTTTAGTTAGCCCTAAAGAAAACTCAAAACAGGTTATCCATTAAATCGGGAGATAAGTAAATGAAACTTCTCCCTGCCATGTGTGTGGGAAGTTAGACTTTACAAGTGCATCAAATGACGTGCAAGTTCAATTAAACATTCCAATAAAATGTCTCTATAAAGTATATAAATGCTAGAAAAAATACAATTACCTTACTTTTCACCGAGGCATGAATGACATCAGCATACATTTGTTATCGTTTTCTAAGTGTTCCAGATTTGGCATGCTCTTTGCTTCAAGTGTGCATCCTTAAGACTAATAAAGTTAATTCCATTCCTTAAGACTAATAAAGTTAATTCCATTCATCCAAACCATTCATGTCCTGTAGGGCGAGCTAAATTTCTTCTCGTTCATGAAAACATTCTATTTATCCTCATGAAAACCTCGCTTGCCATATAGAATTTTATTCATATGCATGAAACAACAACAACAAAAACAATTGAATGTGATTATAATCATGTTTGGGTTGTCTTATAAAATGATTTTACTAGAAAAATAATTAAACTTGTCACATTTATGATCATGACATCAACCAGGTGATATACCAATTGTTGGGGGAAAAAATGAACATCATACAGCAAACTGACAAATTTGATAAATGATGATATCGATTACATAAAACACTTTATTAAGATCCTGTCACCATCATAACATCATGCTTATCAAAGTATATTCCCAGTCCAACATTACTTTTATTTGACACGACAAGCAAACAGCACTTGACAGTTTCATTAAAGGAAGCTTGACTCTGCTTGACGAGATGAGTTGACAATACGGTTGGCTTAATACATATTAAATGTGTTCTAGGATTGATCTAGTCAGGCAGCTGAGTTAGATTATCCGATATCCTGGCTAAATAAGTGGCCTGTGTAAGACTCAGACACGATCGCTGTGGACGGAGAAGGGTTTCTCCGAAATGATTCGACACAAACACGTGAGTGCTGATGAAATGTTTCAAATTATATTTTCATGATAGAAAACGTGTCACGTGTAAAATGTAACATTTTACGTTTTTTGTTAAATTTGCAGTTAGCAAGAGGCAGACAAGTTATGTTTGTTTCATCTTTATCGCTATTGTTTCATTAAATGAGGTTATGACCTTCACATTAGTTTGTAGAAACAATTTAGAAATATGTTTAACCTGTACCTGTAAAATGGTGTGGGGTTAATCGGTGAGAGCAATTAGGATATTGCCTTTACGTGATATTTAAAAAAAATCATTGTCGTAGGTGTGGGCTTTCAAATTACCGAATCTATTCCAATTTTACCTTGACAAGGAAGATGCAAATGCTTACTTAGTTTATAGAAAAAAAATAATATTATCTGACAACTAATCTTGAAAACGTGATGATATGATTTATTCTGAAAATCAGTACGAGATTATTTCTAAAGGTCTATTTCAAATACGTGCGTTAAAGTATCTTCTAAAAATGTAGCTATTATTGATACGACAATTTTGCTATAGACCCTACATAATATTCTAATAGCACAGGGATACAAATAACCCTCGTACAAAAATCGAAATCTCATTATTTGTCATTTCTTAATATAGTAACTAGTAAAATAACTCCTTTTTAAAAAAAATTATCAAACATTACCTATTCTGCTATCATAATTTGATACTCAGCATTAAACTGGCCTATCATTTCCTTAAATAACACAAATTCTGCCATTACTGACCAATAGGAAAACGACAAATTCCCTTTTCATTCCTCATAGGTCCAATAAAAATAACTAAATTTTGCGTTGTATACCATTAACATCTACTGAAATGGTTTGCATATTAGCAATCTCACTCTAATCCAGGGACTGGCATACCCATCCATTTCATTCTGTATAAGCATCTAATAAAAAATTGAGAAACTAGCTGATCATTCTTCAACTCAACTGAATTGTGTAATTTCTTCATTTAGTAGTTGATTCTCCGGAATATTACAATCAAACGTCTCTTGCGCCGTGATGACACACGTGATCACGTCTTCTTAGGACTACAATTTACCTACTTACAGTCTCTTAACATGCCACAGCCCCTTTAGTGTACAAGTACTTCAAAGAATAATTTTTCCGGTTTTACTCTATAGAACAGACCGACGTTCAAGAGTCAATGCATTAATGATGACCCAATAAAACGTTTAATGGATCACCTCTTGACGAAAAGAAGCATTGACGGTACGCTACCTTAGCGTTTTTTATTTTGATTGAAAATAGAAGGTTTGAGAAAAAAGAACAAACAATTTTAAATAGGTAGAGTAGAAAGACACGTGAATATATGCTATGATTATTCTAATTTTACAGTGAAAAATAAACTCTCCAATTCGTTTTTTGACAAAGAAGAAAAATTTCAATATTCCTATTTTTCTTAGATCCGATAGTAAATATGGTTAATGTATCTTGTACACTGATAAGAGATGCTGTTGTTATTAAACGTTCCATTTTATGTTCTTGTTGAGAATGAAGAGATGTATGTTCTTTGGTTTTTTTCTCTTATAACATTATTTGATAGGAATAATGTAAATGTGCATTGTGTAAATGGTCAAACGAATGTTAAAAACTAGTAATGTTGTATCATATTTTGTGGGTAAGGTGATCAGTATTATTCATGTGGTTGTTCGTTTTATAAGAATAGAATATGACGATTTTCACTAGCAAACAAAATACAAAATATAACATTATTATTATGACGCCGAATTTACACATTGAAAACATGTTCTGTTTTAGTATTGTATTAGCCAACGTATACTATTTCATTAAAGATTATCAAAGCAGATATAGATAATGTAGTTGAGTTGACATATGACGTCATGCCCGGCAGTGTGCGCGGTCATATCCATTGTTCCTTACCCGTGTTTATAAACATTAGTGTCAACTCATCTATACAATTGTTGGGAAACAAATCAGACTGTAAATTTACTGCAGTAGATAGAAACTGTTGTAAACGATGATATCGATTACATAAAATACCTTTATTACGAGCCTTCCATCATGCATCATTGTAACATCATGCTCATCAAAATGCCCACAGCTCAACATTACTTTCATTTGACACGACATCAGAAGAAGTTTGAGTCTGCTTGATGAGATAAATTAGCAATACAAGGGGTTTTATACATTTTAGGATGGAAAAAGCATCTTGTGTGAAAACAGTGTTAAACATGCGTGATACGCATTCAGACAGCTACAATACACCTACAATAATACTTTTGAAAATAATAAATTACATTACATTGTAGGTAAATAAAATTAGCTAAGTTTTTTGAAACTACTAAAATAATATTTTTCTAAATATATTGTTATGTCTTATACAACTAACATCCAGTTCTATAGTATGAATTTTATAGGTAATTTTACCTTGCTACTTTGCTTCAATAGACTTCAATAAGACACAACATGAGTGCGAGAACTATTATCTGCTTGGTGTAAGTTTAAAGCTGGCGTCATTTATGATGCAGTTTTGCAATGCAATATGCGTATTTCTCTACTAATAGATAACTGATTTTTTTAACTTTACTTGAATACGTACTATAAGGTTTGAACTGATACAACCTAGGTAATTTTCTCTCAGTGCTAAAAGCAGGCATAAGACTAGTTGACAAGAAGTAGGCATCTCGTTGTTGTTATAACAGTGTATATTAAATGGGTTGTCTGTACTTAGCGTCCGTCTTTATTGCGTTGTGCAGGCATAATTAATATTGTAAATATTATGGTTACCCTACTCTCTTTAATTAACTTTCTTGCCAGATTTTCCTCTCTTAGTATTATTTTTTTCTAATTACTCTGTTTGTTAAATAGTTTAATTGTTCATTTCTTATGTGTTTGCTCTAAAATAAATTTGTTTACAACATGCTATGCAAATTCAGTCTCAAAGTACCCAAATGAAATGAATTAGCCATACATATAAATAAATTTTAGAAATCTTTTTCAGCTTTCAGTTCATTGTGTTACATTAGGTAAAAGAAAAACACTCCTGCATATTTTAACCCTCGTCTACCCGGAGGGAGTCCCCGCTGCATAAAAACGCAAAAGCAACCGAAACCAGGCATTTGGGTAATTTCTTTTACATCCGTTGCAGTGATTTTGATGAAATTTGCAGGGCATGTTAGAATTAACATTTCCCTTCTTTATTAGCAAAAATATCGATGAAAATCCGTTATTTAGACGTTTCATAGCAAAATTTTGATTTGGTGGCCATTTGTGCCATAGTCCCGATTTTCCGATCCGGATGAAATTTATGACGTCATAATTATGTAACGGTCGATTTTTGTGATCTTGATATCATTGGATAGGAGAGGACCATACCTATCTATTGATAGCAAAACCAAGTTCATAGGGGGTTGGGTTGCAACAACCCCATTGGGTAGACGTGTTACAAAAAAGCCATATACTAACATCAACAGTTACGGAAATCTAAAACACAAATGATTTAAGATATTTGTATCGTTATATCTTATCATAAGTCGCAATATTCTAAAAATAGTGACTAGCAAAATTAAAATGTGGTCGTCCATCCCAAACGAGCCATAAATGCAGCAAACTTCATATTGCGCTACGGGTGATAATACAAGGTCGTGATTTGCCGAAATTGATTCTTGTGACAGATTCACAATCCGTGTGCTTCCTTCTTACCACCAGTAAAGTTTCATTTCAAGGAAATGATCGGAATATAAAAATGTATCTGTATATTTTGAGGACAATCAACACAAAATGCGGGGCTTACTGTTCTTTGAACGCGTTTATCTCAGTTATGCATTTTACTCCCTGGCAACATTTCATGGGTCATAACCTGACTTCTTGAAATTGAGTGAAATTCATTGAAGTGTCAGATTAATCCCTATAACATGGTCTTTGCATTTTTTTTTTAAAAAGTAAAAATGCCTTTACGGCTGTTTTGGGATAGACGGTCACAAATTTATAAAATCATTGCTTTATAATCTTTCATCCCTTAAGCGTTTTAAATATCGATTTTCACACTTCTAGACGCTGTTTTTAAAGGTTAACTTAATTGTTGTAAAGAATAGTTGTATTAATCATATTTATCATACCTTTCATAATGAAATTGAGACAAAGCGATATGTCTGTTGACATCATCTTGCTTTTATTAATACCGATGCTCTGGCATTTTATAATACGTATTCGGCACATGCAAGAGTATCAATACACATAAAACAAAATTATACATAATTAAATAATGAGTTGTTCTTTTGTGGCAAAATATAAATAACAAATCTGAAATGATATTCTAAAACTTTAGAAAATAAAGAGTTCGTGACATTTAAATAATTAACAACACTATGGCAACCATTTCTTATAGCGATGAAATAAAAATTACCCTTTTCGTCAATCTGTAAGATTTCCACGTGGTGTGTGCTGATGAAACACTAATGTGCTATTTCTAAAAAAAACCACACATTTATTTGTTTTCCTGCATGATGATATTAAGGTTGGTGTGGGATATTATTTTCTTTTCTTTTGAGCATCACTTTATTCGTTTATATAATGAAATAGAGCAACATACTTTAATGAATATAAACACATAAACATTACAAAGGACTTACCGAGATCAATAATAGGGAAAATCCATATGTTATTGTGACTCATTCGATATTGCTACAATTTGGGTCAAATCGTTTGATTCCCCTGATTCCCAGGTAACGATCAAAGGTTAATGTGTGGAATTATCACTTCAATGACCTTGGTATTGAATGCACAGTGTTGAATACACAATACACCTGTTATTACTGTTTATTGACATATTTCAGTTTCAATTCGTATTATCTATATATATGTAAACTCTACCTGCATTTGTACCAGGAAATAGGTCTAGATATATAAATATTTTGTTATACTGTATTATAGCTAGTGATACCTTCAATGTTGTTTCAAGTATGAATGTATTCTGTATGGGCTGAATTACCTGAGGAAGACGTCAGACGTCGTGTTAGTCATATTGCAAAGAGGATACGGGAGGAATGTATCTATGATGTTGTGGATTATAGTAATATTTCACGTTTCTTTAACTGCATTCCAGCACCATTTGTCTGAGATTTAGTTTCTCACATGGATTCTCGACTACATTGTTTGGACAGCTTATATATTTCTTATTCCCATTGGATGGAATCCCGATAGAAATTGACTTGAAAAGCTATATGTAGGAAATCAGACTTGACAACATACTAGGTCGCTATTTCATCTGCCTGTTTGAAGTCAAACGCATGTGATAGCAAAGTGCGCCATTCTTCATCTATATTAGAAACGGTTTTTTTCTTCCTCTTGCCCTTAAGGCATTTATAGTATGATATGACTTGTTAGTTACACATACTCTCTATAGAAACTAACGGAATAACACACGTTTTATACAAGTGCTCTTTCTCGAGTAAAGGAGTTGGATTTTTCTCTTCATGTTATCCTGTTATGTTGAATGGAAATTTTCTACAAAAGTCAAAAACGAATGGACTGAACTAATGAATGGAAATCAATTCAACATTAAGTAGTGTAAACAATGAAGATGATTAGTAGTGCGATTGGGTTGATATAAGGGATAAGAACATGGATAATCAGCAGTTTATGAATTGGAGTAACTGTGATATTTGAAAAAATACTACTGGAAAAAGGAACTAAAACCAATCCTTTAATACATAGCAGTAATTTATTTTTACGTCATGCTTTGAAGATTTTAAGGACCAAAATAACCGCCCTGCATTGCATTCTTTGTCTTGGAATATACGAGCGTACATAAGGAAATAACAATGATACGACGTCGCAAGAGAGTATTTCAGTTTGTCATAGGAATTATCCTGTTCATGATCTTTGGTCCTCTTCTTGTCGGAAAACTTTCTCGAGACCAAACGTTTTCTCCTTTTGCAGCTCCTCTTGAAGAGCATGAGCGCCCTAATAACATAGGTGTGTATCAGAGGCATGAAGGAGAAAGCAAATTGGATTATCTAAACAAGGTCAGTAATTGGATTTAGCTTTTTTTCGTCGTTTCATTAATTCAGCCAAAATACAAATAATAATTTTAAGGGACTGGCCTAGGTTCTTCCCACTAATTTTTTACCTATATATTTTTTTACTTTAATCTATATAACATTATTCCATAATTTTGAGGAAAATTGGAGAAAATTTCAATTCTTTACCTACTTAATTTTTTTTCGCAGGCGAAAAAAAGTGGTGTGAAAACAGTGTTTCTAGTTTGTTTCTACACCTGTGATTTCCAAACATTTATTTTGATGACATTTTATCTCTTTTAATATTTATTAAATAGTACCTAGGAGCTTTTTTCATCTTCTATCTGGAAAATCCATCCGAGGTACAAATTTATGAATTAGGAACCACAGGATAGTCACACCTCCATCAAAGAACGATATATTTCAAGTTAGTTCTCTCTCAATTTGAGCCATTTGTGTGTAAATTTTTGCACAGTTTTTTGGATTTTACTCTACTTTTTAGCTATATTTAGAGTATTTCCATAAGTTTTTTATTCTAGGTGGGGTCTAGGCTAGTTCCTTTAGTATAAATAATACTTAAAAGCTGACAATACATCATATAATACTAAAACTTGTTTAGAAACATCGAATGTTGGCAATACTGAAATGGAGTGGTATAGCAATAAAAACATTCATCGAAAAAGAACAAAAACTGACTATAACAATTCAACATTTAGATTGTATTAATAGAAACAGATCACTTTCTAGTGGATTGCATATATAAGTGCCAAGCGACACAAAAACAAAAAACTTGGACGTGGAAGCAAGACTCATTCAATTCAGCAAACTCACAATATATTAGACATATAAAATGATATATTATTTTAAATAAAGAAGCATCTAAAACCACCTTTTCAGCAAGCTTATGTTTGTAAAATGTTGTTTGCACTCGTTCAGATTGCCATTAAGGCTAAAAGAATATTTTCCCAAGAAAAATATTTGATTTGTTAGATAATTCCAAGGAATATCGCAGCAAATAATCGCTCAAATGTACCCAAGTGTATTACTGTTCGTAAAATTCCAATACAAATACCTGTAACCAGGTCACTAAGCAACCATTATTTCTGTTCGTAGAAACCATAATATCAGTATATCAGTACATATGAAACACGGCTACAAAATTAATTATATCAGTCCAAAAAACCTTGAACACAAATATCACACTCTATCACTATATATGCAGCGTTTACTAGAAGTAGTCCATCTATATTAAACCTATAAATATATTTTAACTATCTAAATATCTGGTTGTTTGTTTGTCTTTAGGATCACAAAAGGTTATTAAATGTAAATAAGGAATTGGAATTCAAGCAAATAATAATAATTGGAATTGAAGCAAATAATAATAAAAATAACCAATTTACAATGATAGAAAATAAATTATTTCGAATCTTTTAAAATGCTACGTGTAGGACACATCACTCTATTGAAATTAAATACCAACAAAATCCCTTAATTTTTCAAGAAGAATTATGGACTTGATTTTTTAACCTTGTCATCTGTGATGGGAAATGGAAAACAAAATACGTCGTTCTATACACCAAATCAACACATATCGGAGAAGGATCACAATAAGAATATGTCTAGTTGTTAGCTATCTTAATGTGTTCATGAACCCTTATTTCAACAATGTCATTTTCTTGACTCTTGTTTTACAAGCACGGTTTTAAGGTGCCCCCCCCCCCAAAAAAAAAAAAAAAAAGGTTTGCTCAATATAAAACAAAGAAAAAGTAAAAAAAAAAATACATGCCGTCATCAACAGAAAGTAAATAGAAAGGATCAGAGGACCCGATTAGTAATTAAACCATACTCTTGAAAAGTGTTGTATTCTATTGTAGTAAATATGGTAAATAGTCCTATAAAATGTTTCTAATCAAAGCTTGAATACTCATTTAGCTTTTCATAAATCTTTATTTAATTAATTCCTGGCTAAAAACATTATAAAATAAAGGAAATTGAAGACAGATTGTTTAAGATAACTTTTTATAATCAACCGTGCCTGTTTAAATCAGTAAACAAGGTAAAGTATTCAATTAACAAGCAACGTTAAACTAAAGCCAAAAAGCATTCTCAAAATTTGCTAAGAAAAGAATTTGTTGTTTCAATCTTTTAATCAATCACATTCTTAATCCGCATGTCAAGTACCAAGAGAATGCAATTTCAAAATACAAGGTAGAGTTTGGAACATAATCGATCGTATAGAATTAGACTGTCAAATCGCAAAGGTAGGTGGTAATTTAAATAGTGGTGGTTCTTTTTGGTTGTTTCATAAGTTTTCAAATATTCTAAAATACTATTTTAACATACCGTATATCATATTTTGCCATTGCTACGAACATGATCTGTAAAACAACATCAAAATGTACGTTGCATTCGTCATAAATGAGAGATATTTATAAAATATAATAAGACAAAGCGTTACAGGAAATGTTAAAAACTCACAGGCAACCCCTATTATTGTTATCAATCCCTATAACTTTCAGTTACTTTGGTATTCTTTTATAAGTAATTTACATCTTTCTGATTTACATTGCATCTTATACAAAATCAATAAAAAGATACAAACACACATGTATCAAATGAGTAATTCGGGTGTTCGTTCTCCACTTTTGTTTTTCTCCGGGTTTGTTGAAGTATCTAATAACTTTGTGAATGATACACCTAAAGGCTGCAAACACAGAACGTCCCGAAAAGGCATGCGTCCATGCACTAACTAGGTATGTATTAGCGTATCTACAAATGAAAGCCTATCTTGATTTAACTTAGCTAATTTAATTTATCACAAATATTATCCTAAACCATGGGTCATGGCTGTCATGAAGTATAGGCCTATACTTTAGTGGGCATTCTTCCATTTTACTTTGATTCTTTGTAGTACACTTTAAGTTAAAATAATTTGTCATGCAAAGAACGGTCCGTCATAAGTAAATCTACCCGAATTTTAAACACATGACCCGAATACATTTATTATATCTTGACATCTTCAATACAAGGTAATTGCCTTTTCAATGCTATATATAAGCACGGATGCATAAGTTGACAACAAGTAGACATCTCGTGTTCAAAGAGTGTTGTTATAACAGTGTATATTAAACGGGGTGTCTGCACTCAGCACTTGTCTTAAAGTGATGACCTGAATAAAACAGTTGACAATGTGGTGAAAGCAAAATTAAATATTGTGAAAAGCATAATATAAAATGAAACTTGCTTTAACATTGCACGAATTCAAACAGTATCATATCGTTATGTATTTTTGTATTTATATATCTAAAATGACAACAAGACAATATAATGATTGAATTATAAACTAACTTTAAAATAATGTGCTTCCGATTTAAAAAAAAATACTTAATTTTAGGTACCTGTAAGGGCATGACAAGGTATTTTCACACGATTTTGACATGAAGTTTTAACATACTTTTAGTGTCTGTACAAAATAAAGTACAATGTCTGTACAAAACATATAAAGTTACACAAATCCATAAGACATGGCAAAATATGCTCATTTGAAACATGTTAACATTTCTGTGGCACGGCCACGTTTCAGATATTTTGTTTTTAAAATATTCTTGAATCAACAAGATGCACTCTTTCCACGTAAATACAGAAATGGCTGGTGTTGTTTACAATATGTAAATACAATCAATCCTGTCTGGACACAAAAAACCCTTGAATGTTGATACTTGAAGATAAATATTCTACAAGTCAGTAAACATCCATTAGTTTGAAGCAATACTTAATATCTCCCATACCGTCAGAAACATCCTCTGTATACTCACATATAAGGGGAAACTCAAGTGTTCCTGAATAGGGCGATTGTTACTAAGCTGATTCACGCTGTAGCATTTGTTAACTCAAATGTCTGTCAACTATTTTACTACTACGGGCGCTTTTGTCGCCTTTCCCTGTAAAAATGACCAAAAGTAGGAAACTGATATTTTGGCCTATTATCTAAAGTGTGACCTGGCTTGGTCACAATGACGCAATGTTGAACATGAGAAATATACGTGAAACTTGAATGGTAGTTGGATGTATTTTGAGTGGGTTTAAGTGGAACAAGCACTGTGAAAGAGCTGAAAGTATCTTATTGTGGGGACATCCCGGACGCAACATTTATTCCTAGAAAAATAGAGTTTTTTAATTACTTTTATAAATTGTTCGATTTTATAGAAGTTTTACTAAATCAATAGATTAAATATGAAACAGCAATGCGTTTCGAGCCCTTACTACATGTGCCCACTATGTACGAGCGAGTCTATAATCATCAAAGTAATTAGCTTCGAAAAATCGGTAATAGATTAAAATAACATAATAGACATAATACTGAAGAATAAAACTACAATATACAAATAATATTGATATGTGCTTTTTTGTTGCCCTCATATTTAACTAAGAAACATTATTAAGCATCCCGGGTGGATAAGTAATCTTATTTGGTAAAGATGTAGATAGTTTCTCAAGTAGTTCTACATATATTTGTTAAACGGATATTTTTTGATCAAAATCATGCGCCCGATATTATCTCCAGATCACGGGATAACCAGTACATTCGCTATCTGCTATAATTTCATATGTAAATCATTTTTTTAAATTATTATTTGAAGTTTTTAATATCTATCATCTAGAACTAGATTATGACTACAAACTTTAAACTAGTCTTATGAAATTGTCAAAAGCTGTTATAATATTTATATTGTTAATCAAAAATCTTAAAACAGTACCTGATATGCAAATGTAAAAGATCGTTTAATCTTTATTCCTTTTAAATGTATCGAATATCCCTTTTCACACTACTAGACAGTATTTTTAAAGGTCAACTTATATTTTGTGAAGAATAGTTACATTAACCATATTGAGCATTCCTTTTATACTTGTCAAGTCAGATGTCTAAAATTAAATATTTTAAACTTTCCAATTGTATCAAGACCACTAAAAAGTTGAGATTGCCAGT